>JAOXYJ010494784.1:0-24806 GCA_028566555.1 Lithophaga nigra | reverse complement strand
ACTCTGGCCGATTCTCAACTACCAGACCACTGAGCTAATTGAGCAGAAGGTATAAACATTAATTTTGTGTATATTTGAAGTAGGAATTTTTGCATTTATTTGCTATGGATGCTAACCACATAAATATGATGTCTTCTCTACTCAGCAGAAGCTCAGTCAGTGGGTGGGGGCAGATGGTAGATGTAAGTTTATGTGTATGGGTTTTCATTAAGACGTATTCTGCAGTCGTAAAGCAAACTTGACCCAGGGTTGCTACACATAGAGACATGATCAGGTTTTAAATTTGTTGTGTTTGTTTAAGAATAATTATGAAGATAATCCTTCTAAGTACTTTACCCCTACCCATGCTACCTGTGATCTTGCTACATCTGTTTTCATCTGTAGCGGTTTTCTTTCACATGCATTTGCACTAGACATTAGGGTGGTGAAAGCATTTTTTGTAACTTTATCAGTTTTCTATGCTTCATTCTCTGCTTCTGTATTGGATTTTTCAATTTCAAACGTAACATACTTCAGAAAACTGTCAAAGTCAAGGGCAACATGTATAGGTTCCAAAAAGTCAGGGGTAAAACATCGAGAGATGACAATTTTGGCATAAGGGACACGTTAAGATTGTCTGCTTTTTCCGAGTGTAAAACCAGAGTCGTCAGTGAGATCTTTATGCATGAATATAAGAAGATATGGCAGGTAAACATCAATGAGACAGCGACCCTAAACAACGACACCCAACAAATAACATATAAAGGTCGTGTACAGTCTTTATTTCTAGAGTAGTGTAACTGTATATTGCGTTTTTGACAATTGGATCACCGTCTTTTAGAATAACGCTGGAACATAGTGTGATGTTTCTCTTAGAGGGATGTTTCAGACTTGAACACGTCTGTCCCGTTGTAGCGTAAAATTCTCAAGTCTGTAAAATTTGCAAGTTCCGTTTCCGCTTCCCGGTTTGTCTGTTAACTTTTAGGCTGATTGGTGTAAAAATTGCAAGCCGTAAAATTTGTACGTCGCGCAAAATTTAGCTGTTCAATGTCGAAGTGAGAAGTATTTTGTAGACCTTAAATTAAACTTTACAATGAAATCGAACAAATTTTATTTTTCACTGGTCAAAACGATTTAAAATGTGAGCTCGATCTGGCCATAAAAGACATTTTTTCGACAACCCTATCTTCTGAAAATAAAAATACTGTCACACATTAATAAAATTAGTGTTCTTCCCTCGTACTATCAAAAAATTTGATTTCAAGTTCTTGAAATGTGTGATAGTGAGAAAACTTCATGACTCAAACAATTTTTCAGCGAGTTGCCGAGAAAACTTTTTGAAAAGGCAAATATTTGCTTTTAATATTTTCACCTTTTAAGGACCAAAATTAATGCCAAATGTCAGTGAAATTAGTATCCGAATTAATACTTCTGATTAAACTATTCGACAAAACCTGTAATTAGTATTGAATTACTACCCAGCAGGCCAAGATGGTCGAATTTACGTTCTTGAAACAACGTATTTCAACCACTTTTGTCTGCTAGGTACAAAGTATATACCGTTCAAAGGCGTAATTCGGTTGTATCATACATGTTCAGTAACTGGATTAATTTTGCGATATTTCTTACCTGAATAAATACCAGATGACAATATATAGCTCCCGAATTAATATTAAAAGGACCATAAAATCAACTGATTTTTTTTTCGCACATCCTCGTATAGTTTCACATATTGAAATACCCTAATCTTCCTCTCCATCCCTCAACATTTCTACCATAAAACATTGATATTTTTTCTAAAGAAAAGTGTATACAGACATCTGTTGAAAAATTGCAAGCTTAAGACAAGTTTTGCAAATTACTGGATCAAACTTGGCCTATTTAATCGAGTTGTATCAGGTTTTTACACAATAAAAAGAATGGTAAACAGTTTTAAACACATTTCCGCAACAACAAAAATTACTGAGATGTTTGTAAAAAATACTAGCTTACAAGCAAATTAATATATTATTCAGCTGGCATTCAAGTACATTGAAGTTAAGGCGGTGTAATTTTGCTACATTTTAATTTTTTCTTCAAAATCTGGGCGCTTGCAATTCTAAAAAAAACTGCCACAAGTAATGGTTTTAACAAAATGATAAATATGAGATAAGATAATGCTGTTTCTTTACCTGTTTGCATGTGAATGAAGCGTGTTGGATTAAACTATTTAGTGTATGATAATCTGATAATCCTTGATTGGCTTAAGTTTAAGGTCAACAGTAAATTTCTGTAGAACATAACAAAACTTTATGCGGTAGCTCTGGGAAGAATTAATATAGTGTAACTAAAACAAACTAGTTAAATGTTCTTTCGTGGGTAGATATATAAGAAAATTATGTACTGTTGAACTCCATTCAACTTAATTGTTGCAGTTTTTACTTTTTAAATAATATTTTTTTTAATTTAAGGTATATTAAGTAAATAAGCTCGTTGGGGCAGAACATAAGGTTTAGAAAGGAAAACTAGACTTGTATTTTTCACACCGGAATTTGGCCAAGTTTAAACACATGCGCACTTGTATTTTTTACGGGACTTGCAGAATTTACGCTACACCGTCTCTGAGGACGCTATACAGAGTACTTGTCCGATCAATGTTTTGTTAAAGTGAAAATTGACAATTAAATAAGTGCTTGAATGACATTGACGAATAGTTCCGGTAAGACCAAAGACGAAAAAGTAAAAACCGCAACAGATCCAATATACGTAAAAAAAAATTTTGTTTTAATATGGGTCAAAAAATTCTTGGAGTCGCACGAAAAATCGTGGGTCGGGCGGCAACGGCAAACAAATGAAATTTTATTTTAGGCCTCATGGTATTATACATTAACAAAATACCTGTACCTGTTCTATGCAGTTAAAATAATTTCATACCAAGAAATTTTTTCTTTAATCATGGTTGTTTGATTAAAAATGATTTTAGCACTAAACATTTCATTTTTTTTTACTAAAGTCACCACTAAAATAAATGATCCAAGACATGGTAATGCAACTACAAGCAAGACATGTTTGTTGAGATTTTTGAATCCGCATTTTAGAAATGGTCAATAGCAGAAATGTATGAAAGATGAGATTTAAATTGTTGTGTATGATCAAACAAGACAACAAATTGATGGATATGATGTGTACTTTCACAAATTGTCCTGCAAGTTGTAGATCAAATAGATTAGTATTCTGACTCCCAAAAAACTGTTTATTAATGCAGCCAGGCAACTATTGCCGGTATTTAACAATTTTCAATCAAAACCCAAAAACAAACATCTCCACAAAATATTCACTGTGAAGTTTGGAAAACCTTTTCTTTCAGTGTACCTGTTGGTAGTAACTTAAAGAAAAAAACAAGTATGTACATGTATGATTGTACTAAGCATATGCATGCATGTATTACAAAAGTCATGGGGTACAAACTATAAGTAATTTGGGTAAATGCGATAAAAATGATGGAAAAACCAACAACTTTGAGAAAGTTCCATCCCCTAATTTTTAAAACAACAAATGTCCATTGTTTAGCATACAAAATGTAGAATACAAAATAATTATATGCATAATTAATTAAGAAGTAATTTATTGGAGCCCATGGTTTGTTGGTAATTTTACCATGGGTAAACCTTATTTTCATGAAAAATAAGGGCTACTAATAAGCATTCACTTCAAAACTCTGCAAAATTAATTGTAGAGAAAAGGGCATGGCACAGCCCCATGCCTTTTTTGTTCCAGAGAAAACTGACTTTTAACACTATTTATTTTTAGATTTATTAACTTCAGAAGAAATCATGACAGTAGGCCAGGTGTAAGACAGAGAGCAGCTGCTGGAACGTACAGAAGGAAAACAATCCCCTTATTCTCATTCAAAGTTGTATGTTTGGATGCCCCATATCATAAAATCAACCCTATGTTGATAAGGCGTCTAAATGCCTGTGATTTAGGTAAATGTTGTTTTAGTTAAAAATACATGTACACTGCATCTATTATGCATATATGGTTAATTGAGTTTGCCTTGCTTGATTGGGATGAAACTTATGCAGATGGATGATAAATGAAAGGGGGAGATTGAGTCTGTTGAATTTTGGGTCAAGGTCAATAGAAAAAAAAGTGATTTATGTCCTTATAAGTTCATTAACCGAACATAAAGTATTTATACCTTAAACCATAACACTAATACTAAATGAAACACAAGACCATATCATTATCGGAACAGTTCGCCAGATGTGCAGCTATCTTTATTGTTAATTTACAATACAAAATATAAAGTTTAAGTCCAACGATCACAAATCCTAAAACGGACTGCACTGGCCGCTGCAAGTTGACATTTCTACAATTACAAAGTAAAGATTGTTAATAGGCAGTGATTTTGTTGGCTTTTTTAAAAACTGCCCCCTCCGTTTTAATTGGGAAAATTAGCGACATTTTTCCTAAATTGGGAAAATCAAATATTTTAATTAAAAAAGGATAACAAAATAAAGAAGAAATCTGAAATGAAATCTTGTTTAGTTGGTTTTTTTTTATTTAAAGTCCCATTTTCCCTTTAATTGAGCTCTTCAAACATTTTCATCAGTTTCTTATGTCATCACTGGTCTTAATGACAGTCCAAATGCAACAAATCCTGGTATTTGCAAACGGTTCTCAGCACATCTGACACACTGACTTCAAGCTAACAACACAAAATATGTCCAATCAAATCTAGTAAAAAAATTTTTCCAATTTTTCAAATCGAAGACAAAGTCTTTTCTCAAAACAAGAATCTTCTCACTTAAAATACAAAAACTGAACTTTTCTTCAAAGATATTATGGTTTTTGTTTTCTAGTTTGAAGTATTTTCTAAAGTTTCAAAGTAATTGATCAAAATTTAGCGCTGTTTTACGTTTTCAATGTTTTCTCTTTTTGGCAAATCAAAATTTCATTCAAGTAGAATTTTGTTGGTCTTCTTGATTGACTGTATTTGTCAACATACTAGTAACTTTCAGTGTGTTACATATCCTAATTTACAATTTCATAATTTGTTAATTCGCTGGCGTCAGTGACAACTTCGTTGCATTTCTTGTAAATAAAATTTGATTTCCTCCGCTTTTATCGAAGTTGCGTAAGCAAGTCCATAGAGGGAATTAACTTTCGAATTACTCGGGTTTTACTGTTAGGCAGAACTATTCGGGAAGGGGAAAGAAACAGAAAAAATGACAATATTTTACCTGCATTTAGAAGACACTGAAAACCATGTGCAATACAAACACTGCGATGATTCTGATTAGTTGGATCTCAAAAAAATAATAACATTGCGAATGGAAACCGAGTACATTTACTATCGAGACAATCACCGTTTGGGAAAATTGTACATCTTATTGGGAATAATTTTAAGCCATTTTTTGACAATTTGGGAAACTTTCTCTAGGGGAAACAGCCGAATTTCGGAGGTAATTAAAGGCAAACAAAATCACTGAATAGGATGTCATTACTGTATACATACATTAATACAAAAAACAAATGGTGGTGGGGGAGGGGGGGGTAGCTGCACTGAAAACTGAGCTTCGAATGATAGAATAAAGAAATTTATTAAACAAAGAAATCTTTTCCCGCTATAAACGCCCGTGCAATATTAATTGCAACTTTAACCCATAGTTTTACATAAGTAAAAGGTCCAATTAGGACCAATGAAATTGTTTGTAATGTAAACAAACACCTGACAGGTAAACACAAACACTGTTTAGATAACAGAAATAAATACATAAATGTGGGGATCGGGGAGCATCTGTTAACTTTTAACTTGTTTTCCTTGAGATCCTTTTGACAAGATCTTTTAGGAGTATGCTGACAGATTTTGCATAGCTGTTATTGTTTCAAAGATAAAAGCAAAGGGACCAAAAATCACACTTTTGCTGATCAAAATGTTGCGGTTATCTCATCATGATCATACTGCGTCCAGGGTAGCCCTTTATTGCATTTAGGATCATTCTTGGAAACCTTAATATAATAATATTTTAACACTACACTCACTAATATAGTATTACACAAAGCAGCAACATCTGGGTCAGTATGACCCACATTTCATTGTTGAGAGATTATGGTTAATGAGGCAAAAAAAATGTGTGTTTCTGGTTACATGCTAAAAAAAATATAGGGTCGGTAGGTCGGCAAAATTAAAAAAAAAAAATTTTTTAATTCACCACAAAGGGCCAGTGTGAACTATTGTCATCACTTTGCGTCTGTCATCCGTCCGTAAAGTTTTTAAAATATCTTCTCCTCAGAAACCACTGGACCAGTTAGGATCAAACTTGGTCACAATCATTTTTAGGGTGTCTAGTTTCAAAATTATATCTGATGATACCACAGACCAACCAACATTACCACTGTTTCTTTAAATAGAACATAGGGGTAAAACGGGCAAAATGGCAATCTTTTATGGCCTTAAAATAGAACATAGGTGCCAGTTGAGTGATACATCATACAAGCTCTCTGGAGCCTCTAGTTTATTTGATCGGAATAGCCTTATCCAGTTCCGGAATAGGATCTGATATTACATTTACCTTTATTTCCGGTTAGCCCCCATTGCAGAAGCTTTGTCAATCTGATATGTTTTTACTGGGTTTTACACAATATCTGTTGACGATTTTCGGCAACAATCTAGTGGTTGCACAAAAAGAACATACCTGTCAAGAACAGTACTGGTGAAAATATAAACTGCCAAGATTTCAGTGAAAAAAAATTAGGGTTGGCTGCAGAAAATAGGGTTGATCAGGTAACCAGAAACACAGATTTTTAAAAAAAAAATTTTGGCCTGATAAAGTTTTTGCATTCAGGTCCATTTCTTACATGTCTTAGGAACCTTTATTGGTTTATTAATGATATTTTAACAGTACAGTCATATTTGAGTCAACATGACCTACATGTACATTCTATCTAAGTGAATTTGCCTGAAACTTTTGCATTTAGGTCCATTGAAAATATATTTCTTTATTCTACAGGTTCTAAAAAGATTGTTATCAATAGAAATGAAACTTTCGTGCGTTTCAGACAGAAAATAAGGGAGTTTTTCCCTCTTCTTGGAGAGGTGGACTTTCACCTTAAGGTTGCCAGGAAAGATGACGGAAATGCTTTATTTCCCCTGTTGGCCAACACTGTCAGAGGAGTAAAGAGGGAGGCCAAATTTAAGTCATTATATGTTATTCCATGTCGTAGCTTGGTTCCCAGTGAAGATGTACATGTAAGTTTTAATGAATATAAAAATGAAAGGATGTAGGGTAGATGCTCATGTAACATGTGTAAGACTGAATACAACAGCAGCTCACCACATAATTTGCAACAAGATAAATATAGCACAACTTGAAGAGCTTGATATGAAATGAAGTGCAAAGAATGGTTCAGAGTTGAAATAGCGAGATTTTTTGACAATGTTATTGCATATTTCACACATAGGAATCTTAACAATTTTGTTACTTTTTTCACATTGAATTTGTCTGTTTGTATACCTTGCCAGTCCATTTGTTGTCTGTGTTGTAAGATTATTTAATCCTCACAGGAGCTACCATCCATTATTAAGATATTTGAGTTTCTGATTCTATGGATTAATCCTTCCAGTTAATATGGTGTTCCTGCTGTGGGAGGGAAGTACCATAGCACCACAATATAAACATTGTTGACAATGGCACCGCGAGTGCGAGTGAAAAACAAAGGATTACTGATTGTTTTTTAGGGCAAAAGAATCAATTACATGTAGCAATAATTCAAGATAAGAAGACCCGTCAAACACTCCTGCAGAATCGTCCAATACTAACATTGACAACCAAACCATTGAATGCCGTCTGGAATGGAAGGAAAATATCCGATACAAATGTTTTAGTCTGGGAGGACATATGGTCTAGTATTCTTTAGCTGAACTTTATCTGCCCATTCTCTTAGATTGGAACTTCAGTTTTTTTTACATTTTTTTATTACTGTGTTAATAATCTAATAAGTTCAAATGGTTTTTACAGTTTGTTCTAGATTCATTTAGTAGTCGAACACTGTATAAAACTAATATGTGTAATTCTCACTGTCACTGGTCAAAAGAAACAATAGTCTAGTCATTGAATCTATCATTAATAATGTATTTAAATAATAATAAAAAATCATTTTAATATTGTTATTTTCTAGAAATACAATGAGTCATGATTAAAACATGTATTTGTGGTAAAAAAGATTCACCCATTACCAATGGATTTTCACACATTAGAAATTGACAAGTGAAAATTATTCATAGTTTTGAAAACTTAGGAAGAACACTGTTTAGCAGGAGGAAAAAGTGACTCCCTCATATGTTTTTTTCAGGAATAGTCCTTAGTTAGGTATACACTAAATTAAAAATATTCAAAATTTGACAGTTCAACTAATAAGAGCAGGCAACTGGCAAGAGACAATGATTGTTCCAGAAGCACTTTACTAAATTTATAGTTCTATTGATATTTCATAGAGTTAGCTACAATGTATATTTTCAACTTGTTTTTCAGAACACAAATAACAATTCAGATGAAGAAGAGCTGTATGATCCTGAATTAACACAAGGAGATGATGTAAGATGAATAAAATGTATACATCATTTAGCCTTTTGAAAAAAAAAATTAATAAGATTGATTCTCAAGCCCACTTCACTGAATTAATTGTAGTAATTATGCCATAGGTGTCAACTTTCAAATCCTCCAAAAGGGGAGATTTCCCCCCAACAAAAATGATTTGGGGGAGATTTACCGTAGTGCTGTTTTCTGCCCCATTTTATAGGCAACTTACTGTTATTTGTAGTGCAATGTACAAGAAGCAAATCAGGAGTCAAAATTGTAAATTATATAGTTGCAAAATTGAACAGGATGGTTCATAAAAAGGGCATCAAAATAAGATTCAAGTAGGGCAGGAGCTACAGGAACATCGACCTGAAAGTGAACCGCTGGCGAACATTAACTCTCGACTTATTTACAATCAGGTAAACTATGATGCGTTCCAAATGAGCAGGTGACAATTTTCAAGAGCAGGAGATTTGGGGAAAATATCTGGAGGCTCACGCCGAGATCAGGAGAGTTGACACCTACATGCAAGGTTCTCCATGACCTCATTTACCATGGCGCTAAGATCGCCCGCCATGATTAAAATGCATGTCCACTATGGTTAAAAATTTAACTGATTTATTACCTTTAACATGATAATTATCCCCTCGCAACAACGTTGTGAAGGGGATATAGTAACGCGTTCGTCCGTCCGTCCGTAACAATCTTGAAGGCACCATAGGAGCCCAGCCTTACTTCTGATCAATATCAAACTTGCTACAAGACTTCCCCATGAGGAGAGGATGAACCCTATTGATTTTCAAGGTCGGGAGTCAAAGGTCAAGGTCATTACTGGACTTTGAAAATTTTAATGAAAAAATCTTGTAGGCACCATAGGAGCCCAGTCTTATTTCTGATCAACATCAAACTTAGTATAATACTTATCCATGAGTAGAGGATGAACCCTATTGATTTTCAAGGTCAGGGGTCAAAGGTCAGGGTCATTACTGGACTTTGAAAATTTGAAGAGAAAAGCTTGTAGGCACCATATGAGCCCAGTCTTACATCAGAGCAACATAAAACTTGCAACAATACTTTCCCATTAGAAGAGAATGAACCCTATTGAAGTTCAAGGTCAGGGGTCAAAGGTCAAGGTCAATACTGGACTTCGAAAATTTGAAGAAAAAAGCTTGTAGGCACCATAGGAGCCCAGTCTTACATCAGATCAACATCAAACTTGCTACACTACTTCCCCATGAGGAGAGGAAGAACCCTATTTAATTTCAAGGTCAGGGGTCAAAGGTCAAGGTCATTACTGGACTTTGAAAATTTGAACGAAAAAACTAGTGGGATTGCGAGGGGATGCTCCGCTTTGCGGTGACCTTGTTAGTTAATTACCAGCTTTTTATTCATCACGTCCGAAGACCTTGGGGGAATATTGACAGCAGGGGAGCATCACAAATGATTTCACAGGTAATGTTGATTAGCTGATTGAGTGTCATCGATTTATTTTATTGGCATATTGGCTTTGCCTTTTTGGGGAATTTTGTAGTAAATAAAAATGAATGAAATATATTCACCATACATCTATGATAAAATGAAATCTTGATCTGGCCATTTCAACTTTTGAAAATGTAGAAACGAGTTTGTCATTCATCCGAACCTAATAGACCTCTTTCAGTCAAAACTAATATTTTTAATAAAATCTAGGCTTTCATCTTTTTTGAAGATTATAAGAACGAAAATATTACATTTTATCTGAAAAGATTTTGAGATAAAAATCTGTATTCAAGCCCGAAATTGTACCAATTTTATAATCCATTTTTATACATCCGGTATCAAAATTTTGAAGTTGTTTTCGTTGGAATATTACTATTTTCGATTGTTTGATCAATGCCGATTTAGAAATATAAATGACTGCATCACAAACGAATGAAATAAACTTGAACTAATATTCTTTTCACTCGGACT
Source organism: Lithophaga nigra (assembly GCA_028566555.1). Classification (NCBI taxonomy): domain Eukaryota; kingdom Metazoa; phylum Mollusca; class Bivalvia; order Mytilida; family Mytilidae; genus Lithophaga; species Lithophaga nigra. Next base: position 14,313 of record JAOXYJ010494784.1, on the reverse strand, counting down.
TCATTGAAGAATCGTTGGCACTGATCCTTTTGCGATCTCCCTGGTAAACTTTAAATATGACCCGACTTTCTAAAGTCTACAACAGCTCTAGCTCACCGCGAAAAATGTGCACCATAGTTAAATTTCAAACCATGGAGAACCCTGTACATGTATGAATTATGCAGTGGTGTCGGTAAATGTGTTTCTAGCTCAAATTCCTTATTTTTTTATGCCATAAATTGGAACTTTTATATAAAAAAGATAATAATAAATTTTATGAATGCAACAGAAGCCTGTCCAAACCTTTATGTCACTTAGTTTTGGGACACTGCAAATGATTCCATATGTCATATATGTTTGCTGGTATGCGCCATCATATCATATCTTAATTTGCATTTTTAGATTTGTCAACCTTCTACTGCAAACACAACCTACGAGTAACTATTAACTACAGGTTTAGCTATATCATATATATACTCTGCACAATAACATGATACTTGTTAGCTATCCTTATCCAGGTCAATATGAGCTCTTGGCATCTATCTGTGTCCATATATCTGTAATCTGAAAGCTTCTCATATCTTCTACTGGATAACCGCTCAACCAATTGAAACTAAATTGTTACTTTATGTTGCTACCAGTATACCAATACGGACAATGATGGGGGGACTTAGTTTTACATTGAGGCATACAGGAATAAATAGAAAATATTCTTCCTGAGAATTACTCAACCAGTTGAATCCAATGTGACAGAAAAGTTCCTTTTGAGATACTGAAGGAAAGTTGTTAATTTAGACCCATCAAGCTAACAAATATGGCCAGCTGGGGAATTGGTTTTACATTGGCCACATGGGGAAAATATGGAACAAATTTCTTCTGGAGAACCACTCAACCAATAGAAACCAATTACAAATGAAAGATTCCTTGTAAGATACTGAAAAATTGGTTGTTTTGGTCCCAAAACTTGTAGTAATATGGCAGTCCATTAAATTGTTGTTTTTTATTTTAATGCAAAACAGGTGAGACCTTTCTCAGTTTATTCATTTTTCTTTTTCTTTATAGGTAAGCATAATTCAATTACCTAGTGATACAGATAGATCCTCTACAAGGACTCCAAATCAACAAACTGCTTCTGGAAACAGGTCACATGCAAGGACTCAAAATCGGCCAACCACTTCTGGAAATAATTTACCTACAATCAGACCTCCAAATCATCAAGCTGCTACAACCAGACCTCGAAATCGCCCAGCTGCTTCTAGAAACAGTTCTTCTAATCGACCATCTACTTCAGATAACAGTTCATCTGCAGGGACTCCAAATAGACCATCAACTTCTGGAAACAGTTCATCATCAGCTCCCTCTGCTGCTGGAAACAGTTTATCTATGACCACACCTCCAAATCACCAAACTGCTTCTAGAAACAGTTCATCTAATCATATGTCTACCTCTGGTAACAATAGTTCATCCACAGGGACTCCTAACAGGACAGGAAGAAGACCACGACGAAGAACCGCAATTGCTGCAGATGACTTCATTCATGCTGTTGTATGTTTGCTTACAATTTACAGTTATTTTTATGCCCTGACCACGAATTTGGAAGGGGCATATAGATTTACCCTTGTCCATCCATTTGTACATACATCCTGTTTTGTTTTGGTTAAGTTTTTTCAATATTTCAATAAAATATTTCGGTTTGCCCTTACCTGACTCATCAGTCAGACACATGGTTAGGTAAGTAGTTAGGACCCTGCATCCTTGATGTGGATGCCCTATAGTTTTCACTTTGTCCATCCGTCTGTCTGTCTGTCAACAATTTCTTGTGAACACAATTAGGAGTTGGGGAGGGGATATAGCGTTTCGTCCATTCGTTCGTTCGTTTGTCCGTCCGTCCCATTTCAGTTTACTCAATATCTAAGCAACTACACGTCATAGAGGAATGATATTTCGTCAGTGCATGCATCTTGAAAAATAGCAAAGGCCCATACCAAATTTAGGTCACCTTGACCTACATTTTACACATGAGTGACTTTGGTTAAAATTTGCGTTAAGGTCCAGATCCAAGCTACTACACGTCATAGAGGAGAGATATTGTGTCAGTGAATGCGTCTTGGAAAGCAACGAAGGGCCATACCAAATTTAGGTCACCTTGACCTACATTTTACGCATGAGTGACTTTGGTTAAAATTTGCATTAAGGTCCAGATCCAAGCTACTACACGTCATAGAGGAGAGATATTGTGTCAGTGAATGCGTCTTGGAATGCAACGAAGGTCCATACCAAATTTAGGTCAACTTGACCTATATTTTATGCATGAGTGACTTTGGTTAAAGTTTGCGTTAAGGTCCAAATCCAAGCAACTACACATAATTCCAAAAATAATTTGAACTCATAATTAAATGACAGTAGTTCATTGATCATAAAGGTGCAGCCATCTGTGTCTTACAGACACGTCTAGTTGTAATTTAATAAAGATATTCAGTATCCTAAAAAAACAATTAATGGGGGAGGGGATTAGCTGTCATTTACAACTGCTTCAGTTCTTTATTTACCCTTGTCCATCTGTAGGTCCTTACGTATGTCCCAATTAGGTTAAGGTTTATTTAGGTTCATTTCTCAAAAACTTATTGTAATATACATGTATCAATAATATTTCACCACTACAGTCCTCTTCTATAGTACAACACAGATCAGTAACACATGGGTCACATTGACCTACATTTCATGCTTCAGTGACTTTGGTTAAATTTTGCATTTAGGTTCATTTCTCAGAAACCTGCTAGGTCAATATTGCAGAAACCTGTAGTGTTTTTAGGGCAGGGCCTCCCTTTCTTATAGAAACATTTTCTAGTTGTAATTTGAAAGTCTTTGGATGACCCAAACACAAAATTCAATTATATGTACTGTAATCACATATCACAGGGCTGAAAAAGTATTAGAAAACAGATTGACAGAAGTGGATCAAAGAGGTGCACCAAGCAAAAAAAGTTGCCACACAGTTAAATATGAGAAAATTTCTGCATTTGTATGAGATTATTTGATTCCATATTGCTGACTGCTGCTAGATCCTGACCCGAAAAATAACATTTCTCCAATTTTAGAGGGATTCATGCTGGCTACTGTGCCTTGATCTGCCTCTTGAAAGCAGTTGAAATAATAATAAAATATGGTCTTAGTTTCTTTAAATACCGATTGTAAATGCTGGAAGGGTGTTGGCATAAAGTCACAAATTTTTTGGTAAAAGTGTTAACAAGATTTGTCACGTCTTAATCACAAATCATTTAAACCTTCAGTTTGTATTGAAATGCTACAATATCAAAAAATAAATTAAAATAATCTTTAACTGCATTTCTTATCTTGGTTAAAAAAAAAACATTTGAAAATCCAAGCAAACCGTTGTACTCTAATTCAATATTTTCGTTATGTATATATCTTTATAATATCTCTTTTTCTCCTTTCATTAAGACTTCTGCTACTGAAGATCACATCAGTCCAACAGAGGAAGAAACACTTTTGGAAGTAAGTCATAATGAAATCTTACCCAAGACGACACTCCAGTTTTTGTTATATCCTGCCCATGAATGTGATGGGGTAGATAGAATTACCCTTCTCTATGTCTGTATCTCTCAATTCTGATTAAGTATAAAAATAAGGAGATATGGTACCATTGTGGATGAGACAACTTATCCAAAGTAGAACAATGTCCATTACTTGATGAGATTTGATTACAGTCATTTTGTGTAGTACAACAGTTGGGTCACCCTCACATATAATTCAGACTTTAAATTTCATTTTTGAGAGTGACCATAAGCTAAGACTCCATTGTGGAACAAAGTATTCTGTGCACTTTAATAAAAATAAGTTTAATTAAAGTGTACTCAGCTAATATCATCAAAACTAATAAAATTTAGAGGTAAAAAGTTTGTTCAGAACCCTATAAATAATTGAAATTTTTCTGTTGTTTGTTATTTGTCTTCCAATTTTAACAAAATTTAGCTAAAGGAAAACAAGAATAGTACCTAACAATGTTTTTCACTCGATAAAATGGCGCAGACTTCTTGTAGGTTGGACAGGATTTACCGTACAAATCTTTCACCGGTGGATAAATTGATTTCAGATATACCTGTAATGATGAAGTACATGTATTTAAAGGTGTTTGTCTGGAAACCCCTTATAATAGAATTGAGCAGGACTTGGATTTTTTATTACCAAACATAAATTTTGGCACTTTTCCTCACTTTACAGAATGATCCACACAAACAAATATGTAAAGAGAAAAGGTTAGATATGATGACCTGTAATGCATATATAAAATTTAACTTCATATGTTCAATTTCAGCAAAATAACGGATTATTTAAAGGGTTTGGCATTGACTTTAGTACTGTAAGTGTGACACATGCGTTTTTTTTTTTTTTTTATTTCAGAATACTCAAAATACCTCAACAGGAAGAGGAGTGGAAAATGAAATCAACTTTGATGTAGGTGTTCAGTAATTTTAGATCAAGTTGAAATTTGTCTACAAAACAAATATACTATAGTTTACCACTGCCCATCTGTCCAACAGTCATTTTCACTCTATATCAAATTTGATGATAGGTTAAAATTTGAATGTAAAAACAAGATAGTAGAGGATTTAAGGAAGAAAATATACCATTGTATATGAAATATCTAAACAGTGAAAAAATGTATGGTATGTTAAAATTTTGCAACATAAATGTGTTCAATAACTTATCTATATTTGTCAAAAAAAATAGAAAGAATGTGTATAATTGAAGTATAAAATTCCTTTAGTATTATAAAATTAATTGTCTATATATGAATTATTTATATACTGTTTATATTCAAATAATATTATGCTCCTGTTAAAGATTTTTCTGTGCCTGAGTTATAAACATGAACATAAATTTAATTTTATTTTTTTTTAGATAGGAGAAATAGATGAGAATGGCTTGGAAAACCTGGATGAAACCCAGGTGAGTAAAAGATCAGACATAAAGTATCCACTGGAATAAAAAATCAAGTTTACGAAAAAAGACATTTCTAATTCAATAAAAAAAGGAGAAAGGCAATTTGGGTTTTGAGTTAATAGCTAATATTCAGACATCTTTGTCCTCACAGTAATAACAGAGATAAAATATAGCATTAAGCAGAATCAAAACACATGCCCACATGCTAAGACTGGAAACTTTTGGACACAACACGCTACTTTTGTGAGATATTTGTGTAGACTGATTATTTTAGGAGAGGTTGGTATTTTATCTGAGTTTCCAACCCTTCTATTATTAGCTAATCCTACCCTCCATCAAATATGGCCACCACTATTACTGAAAACTGAAAATTTGACAAAAAGTTCCAAGAAAACATTTTGAAAATTATGTAAAGGGTCGATACCAAACTTTGGGGATGTGATACATTTAAGGGCATACGATACAGTTACCGTTGTCAAGCGGAGTATTTCGTTATAATGAGTAAACGTCATAAAAACTCCAACATTTTTTGTGAATGAAAACGAAACGTCATAGACGCAAAACGTCAAACTTTCATTCATAACATTGAAATTTGAGGAGAATGTGATACCTACTTTCGCAGAAAAACATGGAAAATGGAGAGAAAGTTGAAATTCGAGCAGATTTTTATCTATACCTCAAAATCAAGCACATGAGCCCCCTATTTTTGAAATGAATTTCGACATAACTATGGAAGAAGAAAGTTATCGCAAAGTATCAGGCAAAAATCAACGGTAGAATTTTTTTACAAATCGAAATAACATGTTTGAAATTCCGTTTTTCCCGTATTTATCAGTTGGATTGAAAAATATGAAAATGTTAAGACAGTTAATTTTATTAAAACAGCTTATAGTGACATAATAGAGATTTCAATCTCTCAAATAAAAAAATTGCTAGAAGTTATCATTCAAAATAACAAAGTTATTGAATTTTTCGGACATGCTTGAGAATCGCACTTTTCTACTTTTCTACCCAAAAAGTCGAAAATTGAACCCTATTTTTCTCGAAAGATAGCACATGAAGGTATATATATTTCTGCATTTTTGGAAAGACCATAGGAAAATGTGTAAGTATGCAAATTTTCAGGAAAAAATCAACGGTAGATCAAAACTGTATCGTATGCCCTTAAGGCTAAGATTTCGGGTGAGTGATGGAGGCTTTTTCTGTAGTTGACTTGGCCTGTTTTGTTGTGAACTTGAAAATATACCACAGATCTTGTCAAATATTTTCACCAATAAAACCTTTAAAAATACAACATTAATTATGAAGAAGATTAATAAATTGAATCCAGATAACCTTAATACATTCATCAGTTAGCAGGTGGGAACATATGCTACATGATCATATCATTCTTGTTAAATTTAGAATGAGGTTCAAATAAATTACACATTGCCTAGTTGTTTATAGTTGATAAAAGTTATAATGAAAAAAAAATCTTATTTAGATAATACCAAACAGTAATGCAGAAAGTGATGAAGAATTACAAACTGGTAAGTTAATATTATGACAAAATGTATGATACTACAGTTTATTTTACTTGAAATTTAAATTTTTTTTACCTGCGTTGCCAACAGCGAAAGCAGGTCTAGTAATCGCTGGACTATTTCCTTCCATCAGTCTTTCTATCAGTCCATCCGTCCATCAGAAAAAACTTTTGTTAGAAAACTTTCTAACAAAAAAAAGATGAGAAAACTTTCGTCAAAGTTTTCTCAGCTTCTGTGAAAGGGAATGATTTTATATTTGTTCTTGAGCTTGATGATGATGAGTTGTAAGCATTTAAGCAATTTTAAGATTTGTTGTGCAGCCACTTCCTGTTTTCCGATACTTTGAATTTTAAGGATACTCATTAAGAAAAATTTTCGTCAAAGTTTTCTTGGCTTCTATGAAAGGGAATGATTAATATTTGGTCTGGACCTTGATGATGATGAGTTGTAGCTTGTAAGCAATTTTCAGATCTGTCATATAGCCACTTTCTGTTTGCCAACAGTTTGAAATTTAACAATACTCATTAAGAAAAATTTTTGTCAAACTTTTCTTGGCTACTATGAAACAGAATGATTTAATATTTGGTCTGGAGCTTGATAATGTTGAGTTGTAATGTGTAAGCAAATTTTAGATCTGTTGTCAGTGTTCCAGATATAATTTGGTGTATTTGGTAATTCACTCATCACTTTTCAATTGGGTGATGAATTTTCTTTTGCTTTATCAATAAAGTTCACTCTTCAGCTTGCATTTTAATTGGGCTATTAACCTACCAGTTCCTAAAGCTATTGGGTTATTTTCAAGTCCCCTATTGATTATTCATAATCCATCATTATTATTTGACTAAGTTGTTACACAATGTGAAATTTTGACACAACTTGATTAATGATTACCGGTAACGACTCTCAAGAAACAATAGGCAAAAAAAGGGAAATAATTAACTGGTTGGAATTTCAATCAGAAGTCCATTACTAGTAAAGTAACCTTGCCATAATCAAACTGTTATAATTGTACTTTTTAGAATGCAACAATCTAGATTGGGTAAACTATTAAGATTTCAACAGCTTTATTTTATTTAATTTATATTTATTATTTTTTTGGGTGTAAAGGTTTGTATTTCATGTGACTGTTGTCTCCCAGGGGGGGTACTCCAAAAAACATTCTGTACATACACTCGTACTATTTTTTGGGTGTCAAAATTTTGGATTTTGATTTTTTTTTGGGGTACAAAATTTAAGGGGTATTTTTTTTTGGGGTGTGTGTAAAAGTTGGTATTTTTATGGGATATTTATTTAAAAAGTATCCATTTTAAGCATAAATTTGGTCAATATTCAGGTATTTTTTGGGGTTCAGTTTTTTCAACAGGTATTTTTTGGGTGTGTTTGGAAATTTTGGTATTTTTTGGGGGTGAAATTTATTTTCTCTGACGAGCCTACATATGGAAAATTTTTGGGAGTACCCCCCCCCCCCCCTGGGGTTGTCTCATCATTAACCCAATCAATTTATAGGCAAAGTGCTGAAGAACAATATCTAATTTTTATTTTTATTTATTTGGGGGGTGGGGGTTAGGTTCCTTGTATGATATTTTTTTAAAAAATATTTATTTGATTACTTTTATTGTTTTTGTCTGGATCCTCCAACGGGGACGATCCTACTGCATATCTGAAAATCTCGAGCAAGATTGTTTACAAGTACATGTATCGCTAAATAAGAAAAATTGGTCTTGTTATACATGTATGTTATACGGATTGATATTGACATTAAATTTACTTTTTTAATTTTAGCTCTTTCTGTAGTGAAAGTTTTCTATGAAGAAAAAGATGAAAAAGAATTAAAAGTAAGAAGAGCTTTTATCGTAGAAGACTTACTTCAATATTATAAAGACAGCAACGTTTTGGAGAACAAGTTGAAAGTTATTTTTGAAGGAGAAGCTGGGGAAGACTTTGGTGGTTTAACAAAAGACATGTTTACTGTTTTTTTTAGAAAGGCCTGTCAACTTTTCTTCAGAGGAGAAGATGCTGTAGTTCCATGCATTCCAGTTCATCGCAGAAGGGAGGCTACAGACATTTACGTTTCCATAGGTCGCATTATTTGTCACATGATAGGTCTTTGTGGCATAATCCCACCTAATTTATGTCGCAGCACTTTGTTGGCTACTGTTTTTGAAGATGAGGTTAACCAAGACTTGCTCTTTCATGATTTTCTACTATTTGTATCCTTCCCAGAAAGGATGCTTATAAAGCGTTTGTTGGCATCAGCAACATGGTCCGAAAAGGACAAGAAAAGGATAATAAGCATGTTCCAGACTTATGGTATGCATTCAAATCCATCACCTACAGACTTTAAAAATCAAATTTTAGACATGGCCAACAATGAACTTATTGATAAGCCTCACCACCTCTGTAAAATTTTGAAGAAAGGGTTTTCTAATTTCTTTATGGACAATTTTTTCCTGAAGATGACTGCTAAAAGGTTAACACTTTTATATGGAGCACTTCTTCCGACAAGGGAAAAGGTAGTAGACTGTCTAAGAACTGAAGATGTGCTTAGACCAGAGGAAGAAGTAGCAGTGTATTTTTTGCAGAATTTTATCCAGGAGATGCCCATTGAATTGTTGGAGAACTTTTTGGGTTTAGCCACAGCCTCTTCAGTTATGCCAAATGAAGGTATAAAAATAACCTTCAACAATACATTTGGTTTAAACAGGGTACCACGCTTTCATACGTGTGGAAACATTATTGAACTCCCTGTTAGTTATGATTCTTATCAAGAGTTCAAGCATGAACTGATGAATGTATTATCGAGTGAAGAAGCATATGTGATGAATGCAATTTAAAGTCAGGTCAAATAAATAAGGCCAAAAAAATACATATGTGTGTTTATGGTGACCCTACCAACCCTATTTTTTTTTTTGCTGGATTGGCACAAAGGGCCAGTGTGAGCTATTGTCATCACTTGGTGTCCATCATCCATTGTCTGTAAACTTTTTTAAACATCTTCTCTGAAACCGCTTGGCCAGTTGGAACCAAACGGCCTGAATCATCCTTAGGAGTCAATTTTACAAGTTGTCGGTTGAGCCCGCCAACCAACTGACCTGTTCACTGTTACTATAAATAGAATATTGGATGTAAAACCCTACTTTTGGCTTTTTCTCAGATATTACTAAGGCTATTGAGACCTTATGTTGATGGCCGCTGTTACTGAAAATACAAATTTTCCAAACTAATTATTTAAAAAATTCTGATAAAATAATTGATTTGACCAGTGTCAAACATTTTTAGAAGAAATAGTTTAAATGTGACGCCGTTTCAAATTTTTGATCGATGACCCCCAACCCGACATCCAGTATGGTCACCATGGAAGATAGTTTTACATATAACCTTATAACCAATTGGCCAAGTGAAACCAAACTTGGCCTGAATCATCTATAGGGTGTCAAGGTTCAAAATTATATCGTTTGAACCCGTCAACCAACTGACGTGCCCACTATTACTATAAGTAGAACAATGGGGTAAAACACCAACTTGATCTTTTTCTCAGATATAACTAAGGCAATTGAGAGCAAATGTTGGTGAAATAATCTTATACTGGAGCCCTTTCAGACTGATATGATGACTGATTACCAAATATCAGGGGGGTGGAATCGCTAAGCATTAAGGCAAAGGGAATGTGGTTCAAATGTCTATAAACCTTACATTTCGAAGAGATTACCAACGTCCCTTTTTACTAAAAAGAATCCATATCTTGTTTTTTGTTGCATCTTTTCATTACATAATATGTTCATTCTATAAAGAATGAACTATTCTTAGTTCAATGATGCTCGCTATATATTATGAATCGTGTTGTAAGCCAATAATTAGGACAATTGTATTTTGTTTACATCACCACTCACAAATTGCAACACGGTTCATTGGGTAAAATAAATCTGAAACAATATACATTTTATTACATTAAATGAAGTATTTTGTTTACTATAGAATAGCCATAATTTTAAGCCATAAGAATCGTTATATAAAAAGCCACAGACATCATTTTATAAAAAAAGGCGGATCGAAAATTTTTTGAAGTGTTGGTCATTAGATAAAGCCTTTTGTTTTGCAACAATATTAACTGGCCGTAATGATTAGCGATTCCACCCCTGAATATAAAACACAAGGAAATAACATATAAGGTTATACACATTTTCAAAAGGATGTATCCGTTTTTTTTCTTTAAATTAATTACAGTTATTTTACCTGTATCAAATAATATATTGAATGATTCAGTTGAAATAAATGGGACCAGGTGGAAAGACAGGTTTTAAATTTTCAACAGACGTTAATTAAAATAAACATTTGTTAAATAAAAGGCTTATTTAAACAAATATTTTAAATAAACGAAAAATATTTCCACAAGAATCGAATTTTAAAATTTTAAGATCAAAGATTATTTAATTCTGAGCTTCTCTGTGAGGTCAGAATTTGGGGACATATTTTAGTATCTGTTATCTGTTACCCAGTGCAGTGAAGCATGATGGGATGGGAACCAGGATAGCTTCCTTTTTTAGTTCACCAGGCTGTCCGGCGTCCGTCGGTCCATCGGTTGTCTGTAAACAATTAAAAAAAATCTTCTCCTCTGAAACCACTGGGCCAATTGGGACCAAACTTTGGTGGAATGGTCCTTGGGTGGCCCCCTTCAAAAATTATGTCTGGCATGCCACAGCGGAACTTAGATTAACATAGGACCCTATGGATAAAGTCATTTAAAAATCTTCTTGCCTGAAACAACTGTGCCAATTAGAACTAAACTTGGTAGCAATGGTCCTTAGATGGTTCTCTTTTAGAATTATGTCTGATGACACGGACTGTAAACCAAGATGGCCGCCACAGCTGTACTTAGTTTAACATAGGACCCTATGGGAAAATTCATTTAAAAATCTTCTTGTCTTAAACCACTGAGCCAGTTGGAACTAGACTTGGCAGCAATAGTCCTTACATGGTCCTCTTTCAGAAATATGTCTGATAACCCGGACTGTCAACCAAGATGGCTGCCACAGGCAAAACTTTAACAAATTACCCTATAGGAAAGTTAAAAATCTTCTTGTCTGAAACCACTGAGCCAATTGGAACTAGACTTGGTAGCATTAGTCCTTAGATGGTCCTCTGTCAGAATTTTGTCCGATGACCTAGACTGTGAACCAAGATGGCTGCAACAGCCGAACTTTAACATAGGACCCTATGGGAAAATTCATTAAAAAATCTTCAATTAAGTCAATTTGTCCTACTTTTGACTTCACTATGACCCTTGGACCTAGAAAATGGTAATATGCATACAATGTAGATGCCAGGTGAATGATACAGGCTCCTTGGAGCCTCTAGTTTTTCTGTTAAGACAGTTAAAATTAATTTTAATTTGTTCTTTGAAGTGTATACATATTTGTAAAAAAATGATAAATGTTATTCTCTAATGATTGGCTTGAATTATCTACTGCTCAGACGAGTTAAGAAAAGCGCTTATCCAACAGTGTGATAATCTTTATACTCGTCTGCGATTGGGCAGCTCTGTAGTTTGATAACTTAAATCCTGTTTGTTCATTGGACATTCAAAGCCACAAAAAATCCGCGAAAAAGGTGTGTCATGACGTCACAATTAAGATTCCAACGTTATCTTTGTATACAACGCCAACTGAACAGATGAAACGGCGAAATGCGACGTTTGTAAGGATTTTGTACACTTCAGTTTTCACTAAAATATTATAAAATGTAAGTCTTTTGGCTTTTCAATCCTGTATTTCATATTTTCGTTAACTCTTTTCACAACTGTAGCTGAGCTTCAAGTCAGAACCAAAATGGCTGCCGTGAGAATGTCAAATCTCAATATTTTGAATCATTAGAGAAAGTGTTTTCACAATGGCTCATGGTAGTTTACAGCTTTTTATCAAATCTCGGTTAGTTACTTTTCAAATTTAAGAAACTCGCTAAAGCTCGTTTCTTAAAATTGAAAAATAACTAACTCGATTTGATAAAAAGCCGTAAACCACCGTGAACCATTGTGAAATCTATATTTATGAAAAGAACATAGGGGGTAAAACATCAGTTTTAATGCCCTTTCAGATTTGTTCACTATGACTGCCAGTTGAGCAATACAGACTCCTTTTGAGACTCAAAGTTGTGATTTAAAATGCCTACCCTAAAGTTTTTAATGACATTTGTGGACAAATATCCCTTCCATAAGGACAAGTTAAAAAAAAAACCTACATTCCGTAAGGCCATGCCAAATCAATACCTCGTTCGTCGGACTGCTGCCATTTGAAAACAGAAGCGAGGGAAAGTTTTATTTTAATTTTTTTTTTCAAAATATGATTTTTCAGAGGCAGAAGATTTTCATCTAGCGGGTAATAAAATTTTTTAAATATTTTTAAAGAAATAAATCACAGGAGAAACTTTGTTCAAGCGGACAAAAAAAATACACGTGATTCATGCTTTTATGTTGAGAATCCTAGCTCCTCAGACCATTTTTGTGTCGCCTGCATAGCAGAGTCGACACATAGGGATCACTGTCCGTCGTCTTCGTCGTCTGCGTCGTCGTCACACTTTTGTTTATCCGCAACTCCTCTTAAACCAAATTCCAGGAGGGAGGGGGGTTCACAACCCTTATCTGCAACTCCTCCTAAACCAATGAATGGATTTCCATGAAACTTTCAGGGAATCTGCATTACATAATGCCATTATGCACCTCCTATTTTATTTTTGATCAGAATGATTTTTGGGGTTTCCCATAGCAAAACATGGACTTTGGCAAATTCCAGGAGGGGGGGGTCACATCCCTTATCCGCAACTCCTAAACCAATTAATGGATTTTCATGAAACTTTCAGGGAATCTTCAATATATAATACCATTGTACATCTCCTATTTCATGTTTTGAATAGAAATATTTCTGGGGTTTCCCATAGGAAAACATAGACTTTCCAGGAGGGGGGTTCACATCCCTTATCCGCAACTTTTCCTAAACCAATCAATGGATTTCCATGAAACTTTCAGGGAATCTTCATTACATAATGCTGTTGTGCATCATCTATTTCATTTTTTGATCAAAATGATATTTGGGGTTTCCCATAGCAAAACATGGACTTTGGCAAATTCCTAGAGGGGTTCACATCCCTTATCCCCAACTTCTCCTAAGCCAATAAATGGATTTTGATGAAAATTTCAGGGATTCTTTCATTACATAATGCCATTGTGTACATGCTATTTTATTGATGTGGGAGCAGGCGACACAAGTGTTACATGGAACACTCAATCCTAAGTTTATATCATAAAAGACGCTGACTAATAGGTGTATGGCTCAACACAAGTCACAAATGAATGTATTTGATTATTGTTATGTTCATTCAGTTTTTATACGACCGCAAAAATTTTGCGGTCGTGTAATGGTATGGTGCTGTCGTCGTTGTCGTTGTTGTTGTTGTTGTCGTTGTCGTCGTCTGTAGACACTTGGTTTCCGTGCAATAACTTAAGTTCTAGTTGATCGATCCTTATGAAATTTTAACACAATGTTCTTTGGCACAAAATAAAGGTTGGTATTGATTTTGGGGATTCTATCCCCACCCGTTTATGAAAAAAGGGCCAAAAGGGGCCAAAAACGGTGTTTGCACTATTTTTGATGTACAGCATTTATTTTTGATCAGATTTGGATGCGGTTTTTTTCTTTGTATTCTTTATAAAATTCCCCATCTGGAGTATGATCTCAGATTTGACGTAGCGTTTATAGTTTCTGAGATATAAGGGGCCCAATTGGGGTCAACCCCCAAATTTTCAACTTTTTTATTTTAAGTCCGATTTTGATGGGGTTTTTTTCTTTGAATTCCT
>JAOXYJ010493684.1:0-14776 GCA_028566555.1 Lithophaga nigra | reverse complement strand
CGAACTATGCAATCGGTGATTGCCTGTGTTTTTGAACATAAAAATAATAAACAAGAAAATTGTAGTACAGCTGCAAGAGGAATAAATTATTGCTGGCTCAGCAAGATATTTCTGTGCATAGAAGTTAACACATGCATTGACAATACTGTACACAAAATAAACTATTTTTTTCACAAGAACTTGTTAAATTATTAGCCAAACGTTTATGCTTGATGGAAGCAGTATGGACTGGACATAATAGTGACACATTTATAATATGATGACATCATATGTTACCACAAAAGAATTTTATGAGGTTGAATGATTTTGACAACATGTTGTTCATTCAGCAGAATTCACACCACTGTAGTCAAACTACATTTGAAGATTGAATTTTGCACCAATTTCATGTCATGCATTTGCATTTACCACACTAATCAGGGACTGTTGTTGGTCATTACTTTAGATTCTTAATCTGCTTAATTTACAAAAAGAATTGCAAGAATTTTCTCTGCCATCTTTTGTACAAAATCATCTGATCCACTGGTAACTCTTCTGTGTTGTAGGTAGTGACCAGTCACCTGCACAAATTATACAGAGTAAAATTCTGCAGATTATCTACGTTATATACACAGTGTTGTTCTTGGTTGTTCTGAAGTGTGACTTTATTCATTTTTTATGGAAATCCTCCATATTTCATTTTAAATACGCTGGTCATGCTTGTGGCATGAATTTTGTATTGCAAAATTATCGGAATTTAAAGAAAAATTTTCACAATCTGTCAGTGGTAGTGCCTTCGTCAAGACATACAATATTACCTCAGGTGGGAGTGATACCAAAACACCACTACCAGATGGCATCATTGATGCCCAAAGTTATTTCCACTTCCAGAACAAAAGTATTTATGAATGAAAAATTACTCCTTGATAAAAATTTCTGTAATAATTTTGAATAACAAATAATTTTCTCATACTTTTGAACATTAAGTAATGAAAATTTGTACTTGTTATGGATTATTAAACTGCATTGCTATAAGATACAGAGACAAACTTATTGGTGGAAAATCTTTAGCGGCTCAGACCACAACTTTGTTCTTTTTTTTGGCCAAAACTTTTCAGTAATTCAAATTTAATAGAGTCTGTCAATATATAATCCTATGTCTGAAATATTCACAGCCTGAAATGATCAATTCAGTTTTAGGGACTTTGGGTCTACATCATTAGTCTTTTGGACAAGTGGCCTAGACAAAGGTTAAAAGTTCAGAGGTTATAGTCACCATGATTTGTGGTTGTCTAAAACATTTGAAATTTGTAATAGATAGGGAAAAGTAAAGGGTTGAAAATGTTAGGACATGATTCTTCAACATTGTTCTTTTCTGACTGAATTGGTACTTGTATCACAGTTCCATAAGGGTATTACCCCCATAGAAAACTCAGTGAAAGCTGTTAATGGCCAAACTTCCAAAAGTATGAGGTCAAGGTCAAAATGACATTTTTACCTTTAACCTTGTTATCTAGTGAACACTGAAACCTTGACAAAGCCAACAGTTAAGGTCATCATGACATGAGAGTCCTGAGGTCATGTTGACTCAATTTCAAGTGTTTTTGAACAATTCACTTTTTAATTTGAGGTATCTTTTTTTACATTGATTTTCTTCCAGCAAACACTTACCTATACAGTATCCTCAACATTATTAGCTCACCTGGCCCACAGGGCCAGCGTGAGCTATTGCCGTCACTTGGCATCCGTCATCCGTAAACTTTTTCAACAATCTTCTCCTCTGAAACCACTGCACCAATTGGAACCAAACTTGGCCACAATCATTCTAAGGGTGTCTAGTTTCAAAATCATATCCGATATTCCCACCCACCAACCAACATGGCCGCCATTACTGAAAACAGAACATAGGGGTAAAATCAACAAAAATTACAATTAAAAAATTCTGAAAAATCGTGTAAAGGGCCAATTGCTACCAAACTTTGGGGAAATGATACATTTATGACCCCCTTTAAGAATTATGGTTGATGACCCCAACCGATATCAAACATGGCTGCCATGTTACTAAAAATAGAAACTTTAACAAAAAATTCAATAAAAAAATTCTGAAAAATCCTGTAAAGGGCCAATTGCTACCAAGCTTTGGCTAAAGGATACATTTATGATCTCTTTTAAGAATTATGGTTGATGAACCCAACCGATATCAAACATGGCTCCCACCGTTACTAAAAATAGAAAATTTGGAAAAAAAATCAATAAAAAAAAATCTGAAAAATCATGTAACAATCCAATTGCTACTAAACTTTGGGTAAATGATGCATTTATGATCCGGTTTAAGAATTACGGTTGATTATGTCAACTGCCAACAAACATGGCTGCCACCGTTACTAAAAATAGAAAATGTGATGAAAAATTCAATTAAAAAATCCTGAAAAATCATGTCAATGGCCAATTGCTACCAAACTTTGCGTAAATGATGCATTTATGATCTCCTTTAAGAATTATGGTTGATGACCCGAACCGATATTAAACATGGCTGTCATCGTTACTAAAAATAGACAATGTGACAAAATTCAATAAAAAAATTCTGAAAAATCCTGTAAATGGCCAATTGCTACCGAACGTTTGGTGAATAAATCCAGGCAAAAAGCTTTTGAAGGAAATCACCGAATTATACCAGAAATTTGAAACTTTTAGTAAAAATGAAAAAAATCTACATAATTTTAAATCTGTTAACATCAGAACAAGTTAAGACTGGAGGATTTTATTGAACAGTCATTAGAACTGAGGAAGGGAAACCCATAACACTCTTGGTTTTTTCATAAGATTTCTAATTATGGTTCATTTATAAATTTGCATTTATACTGTACATGTATGTATGTTTTTCTATAACTGAAAGATCTTTTGTCTGCAAATAAAGAAATGAAAATATACATTTATCATGGAAAGGTATTGACTTTTAGATTTCAAAAATGAAAATTTTGAAGGTCCCAGTCCTTTCTCCGAGAAAAAAGGGGCACAATGCATGCAGGTGAATAATACCCCATGACATGCATGAGGCAGGGTAACTTCTTTGCTTCTGTCATGTTGGTGCATTGTTTTGAAACTGCATATACTTACCCATTCAACCAAGACTTATTAGTGTTATGAATGAAGCCAAGAGTATATACATGTATTTACATGTACATTTACTTTCATATGTACATCAGTAAATTGATTTACTAATGATATATATACTTTGCCATGTTTGCCAGTTAAATAATGTTATTTTTAATATATCCAGTGAGCATTAATTTATTTAATTATTGTAGTGTGTCCACAAGAGGAAGAAGACAAAATTGAAAGGTAAGTATATCAAGAGTATAATTCAGGAGTTGAACAATATCAAGAGTTCAATAATATAAACGTGACAAACTCAAGAGTTGAACAATACATGACAAAACTCAAGAGATAACAATATAACCATGATAAAAGTTATACTCAAGAGTTAAACAATATAAATATGATAAAACTATTGTATTAATACAATGTATGATACTATTCAAATTACAGTTTAACAATATAACCATGATAAACCTGATTAACGATTAAAACTACTCTGAACAATATAAATATGGAGAACATGAAAGTTGAAAATAGTGTATCATTCACTTGTGAATTCTAATATCAAAACGCAATTTTATAATATAACTTGAAGAGCTGATCATACAACTTAATTTCATAAATAACAATATTAAGTTGAGAAACAGGTGAACTCTTTTTTCAAGAAAATGGGTATTGACATAAATGTATGGCGTGTCAGAATAGGAAATTTTTACAGCTGTTATAAATTAAATAAGCAGAAAAGATTCTGTTCATATACCATATATACTGTTCAACTAAATTGGTGCACATTTGTGGTTTTCCTAATGCTATTGCTTATTGCTGGTGATATAGAATGCAATCCAGGTCCAGAAGTAGGCTTAAAATTTAGTTTGCAGGGATCTATTCCCCAAGGTGCATCTGTATTTTCACAAAATTCATGTGATCGACAAAGTGTACCTAGTTGTTTTTCATTTTTTATATTGTTTCTGCTGAAACCTTTTGACAGCAATTTGTGGAATGCACATGATATTGATAATATCTTGAGGTATGGTGATCTTATTTACAACACTTTGAGAAATTATTCTGATTTATCATGTTCATTGTTTTTACCAAATGAATTTCCAACATATGTAAAAATTCATAAATGTTATTTTTCTTGTAAAACAAAAAAGGTTTATAGAGGAAGTATGGAAGAACATTTCAATGAAATTAACCCAGAGCAAAATACATTTAGCTTGGAAACATCTTTAACTTATGCTTTGTCAATGGAAAATTTTTCCATATTTATTTGCAAAGATAATGCGGTTGGCTTAATTAAAAATGAAAATGACATTTTATTATTCGATCCACATTCTAGAAATTTAGATGGTATGACAGATTGCAATGGAAGAGCTACTTTGTGTATTGTAGAATCAGTAACTGATTTATGTCTTTTCTTGAGACATTTACTTTGTTCCATATCATCTAAACATGATGATAATATTATGAAAAAGGAGTACAGTTTATACACAATGTCAATAAAAACAGTTCAGGAGAACACATTTTCAAAAATGAAAAATGCTCATAAAAAAGTCTGCATCATACCTGACCTTATGGAAGATTTTACATTGTCACCAGACAATTTGGAATGTAATCCTTTAGAAGAAAGCAATACAAGAAAACGTCAACTGTCTGAAAATAAAGACAATCTACCTGAAGATAAAGAAAGTACATGTAGTAAACCCAAAAAGCAGAGGGTAGAACCTGGTATCGAAGATATAGCAAAATGTTTTCATAAGTTGGTATCATCTGGGCCTGAATATATATGTACTAGCTGTAGTCAGTTATTTTTTAGGCATTCAGTAGTTCATATGTCAAACCTGTTAGTGTCAAGCAATCTAAGACAAACATGTATTATTGGAATTAAAAGTGTTGAAGATATTGAATGGATTTGTATCGACTGCTATAATAAATTAAAGAATGGAAATATTCCTTCATGTTCAATTGGTAATGGTTTGTCATTTCCTACTATACCTCAGGAATTACAAGATTTAACCCAATTAGAAGAGAGACTCATATCTCCCAGAATACCCTTTATGCAAATAAGAGAACTGCCACGAGGAGGACAGCTTGGTATAAAGGGGAATGTGGTAAATGTACCTGCAGATGTCAACAATACTGTCCGCATTCTTCCACGAAACATGAATGATACTGAAACAATTCCAGTAAAGTTTAAGAGGAAAGTATCATACAGTAATTACATTGCATTTGAAAACATTAGACCTCAAAAAATTTTGGAAGCATCAAGATATCTTGTGTCAAACAGTCAACTTTTTAAAAATGAAGGCATCTCTGTAAATGAACAATGGGGAAATTCTGTAGATACTAACGAAATGGAAATTCAAAGTTCAAATCAGGAATTGGTTGGTGAAGAAAATGATATGGTGTGTACAGATAATTGCAGCAAGCCAGATACCTTGTCTGAAGAAGATGAAGATTTACAACTGCAATCTGGCAACTTAGACACTCTTATGCATCCAGCAGATTTTCGAGAGTTAATAGAGTTCTTAACATTGCTCCTGGTGAAGGAAATGTTCCACTTGGTATTTTTTTAGATAAATATGCAGAATTTCTTTCTTTCCCAGTTATTTATTGTGGACTGACAAGACAAGATAACAACAAAAGGAAAAAACCTTTGCATTATAGCACCATTTGTAAATGGGAATTAAGAAATGCAGACAGAAGAGTAGCAAAAAATATTCCAAATATTTTCTTTAAATTAAAGAAGTTGCAAATTAAACAAATTAAGGATAAGGTGGATTTGGCTGTAAGAAAATGTAAACTTAATGGGAAAAAACTAACAGTTGGTGACATTTTAAATCCTAGTTCTTTTGACAAAATTATTAAACTGGATGAAGGTTTTAGAGTGTTGCGAACGTTGCGAGGCTCACCTCCTTACTGGGAGCAAGCAAAGAAAGATATATTTGCTATGATAAAGCAGCTTGGTATTCCAACTTGGTTTTGTTCTTTTTCAGCTGCGGAAACTAAGTGGAAAGCATTACTACGTATTTTGGGAAAGTTTATCAAAAATAAAAATTACTCTGATGAGGAATTAGAATCTCTTTCATGGAAAGAAAAATCAGATCTTATTAAGTCAGACCCTGTAACATGTGCAAGGTATTTTGATTACAGATTTAGAAAATTTTTGAATACAGTGTTGAAACATAAATTTCAACCCATTGGTAAAATTCAGGATTATTTTTATAGGGTTGAGTTCCAACAAAGAGGCTCACCTCATATTCACATGCTTATATGGGTTGCTGGTGCTCCAGTGTTTAATAAAAACTGTAATGATGACATAACATCTTTTATAGATTCCTATGTTTCATGTAAAAATGATAACACAATCGAGGAATTGGTCAATTACCAAACTCATAGACATGCACGTACCTGTCATAAAAAAGAACAGGGAGAATGTAGGTTCGGTTTTCCATTGCCACCTTTAGACAAAACATTGATATTACAAGGCTTGGAAAAAGATGATCCTGATCGGAAAACAGCAGAAATTAATTATCAAAAAATTATAACAGCACTAGAGGAAATGAAATTAGGTGTGAATGTAAGCAGTTCTTTATCTACCTTCTTGTCCACTTTAAATATAAGTTATGAAAATTATATAATGGCCCTGAGATCTTCCATCAGGCCTGGCAATGCTAAAGTATTTCTTAGAAGGCAATTGTCTGAAATTCGGATAAACAATTACAATAGAACTCTAATAACTAGTTGGGAAGCTAACATGGATATTCAGTTTATTTTGGATCCATATGCATGTGCTGTTTATATTGTTTCATACATATCAAAAGGGCAGCGTGGTATGTCAAATCTTTTAAGTCAGGCATGTAATGAAGCAAGGAATAGTTGTTCAGATATAAGACAGCAGGTAAGGAAAGTTGGTAACGTTTTTCTTACACATGTGGAGATTGGTGCTCAAGAAGCAGTTTACTTGGTTTTACAGATGTCACTTAAACAAGCATCTCGGCAAACAATCTTTATAAATACAAATCCCCCAGACAAAAGAATTATACTAATAAAACCAAAGTCTGTTTTGAAAGATTTAGCAGAAAATTCTACATCCGTTGAAACAGACACTATGCTAAAGCAGTATCAACGTCGACCAAAATCAATGGAAATGTATTGTTTAGCTGATTATGTAGCTTGTTTTGAAATGAAATATCCACCAAAAATGAGTGAATCTGAACTTCAAACAGGTGAAAAGGAAGAATCATACAAGGATGATCTAGATTATTTGCCTGAAAACAAATACGAGGTTGACATGACAGATAATGATGATGACAAAGATGATCAGGTAAATGAGGAATATAGTGGATCAGTAGAAGAGCATCATTCTAAAGATGGCACTGTATGGAGAAGGCGACAACATCCTAAAATACTACGTTATGTACGGTTTAACAAAGAACATGATGCAGATAACTATTACAGAGAATTAATAATGCTATTTACACCATGGCGAAAGGAAGACCAGTTGATGAAAAATTATTCATCCTATGAAAATAGATATAAAGAAGAGAAAGAACAAATAGAGTCGAAAAGAAGTGAGTATGAAAACATTTTGGTTGATGGTATAGAAAATTTTGTAACGGACCTTCTTAGTGCATATGAAGATGAAACATGTCAGATTGCTTTGGAGACCCAACATAATAATGCTCAAGATACCCAGGAAGGATGTCGTCCATCCATGAATTTTGGTTGCTTTCACCCAGTTGATCCTTCCAACACATTACAATCTAGCAGTGATTATGACTTGGCATTAGATATTGGAAATGGAAGGAAGCAAATTTCATTAGAGGAAGATATAGCACATGAAATGTGCGATGAAGATTATCGACAAATGGTTCAGTCTTTAAATAGGAAACAGAAAGAATTTTTTTACCATGTTTTGGCATGGCACAAAACATCCAACAAACCATTGTATAACTTTCTAACAGGTGGTGCTGGTGTTGGAAAAAGTGTTCTGTTGAAAGCTTTGTATCAGGCGCTGTTGAAATTTTACACACATCAAGCTGGACAAAATCCAGATGACTTGAAAGTTTTAATTTGTGCTCCAACTGGAAAAGCAGCATACAATGTTGGAGGAGTTACTATCCATTCAGCATTTTGCATTCCTGCTGATCAGGGATTCAATTTTAAGCCATTGGATATGCAACAGCTTTCTACTTATCAAACAAAGTTTATGTCTCTAAAGGTTGTATTCATTGATGAGATTTCTATGGTTGGGAAAAAAATGTTCCAATTCATAAATTGTCGACTTCAGGAAATAATGGGCCGCACAGATCTATTTGGAGGAGTATCTGTAATTGTTTTTGGTGATTTGTTTCAGTTGAAGCCAGTAATGGATAGATGGATATTTGATTCTATCTCAAGTGAAAATAGTATGGACATCTTGGCCACAAACTTGTGGACGGATTTATTTTTTGTGTTTGAATTAGATAAAATTATGAGACAGAAAGATGATCTGAGCTTTGCACAACTTCTTAATCGATTGCGAGAAGGTAATCACTTTAAAGATGATATTACAACTTTAAAAAGTAGAATTATTTTTGAAGAAAATGCCATAACAAGAGGTACATCTCATTTGTACACTAAAAGAAAAGAAGTAGAAGAGTACAATAAGATTGTGTTTAACATGTCACCTAATTCAAAAAAGACTGTTGTTGAAGCAGTTGACTCTGTTTCAGGTGAAGTATCTGAACAGTTAAAACTTAAAGTGATATCAAAATTACCTAAAGATGCATCCAAAACTAAAGGTCTTCTACAAACACTTCCTTTAGCAGAGGATCTTCCTGCTGAACTATGTACAAATGTTGATGTTACTGATGGAATGACAAATGGAGCGCCCTGTATCATAAAAAAAACTTAACTTTAGAGTACCAAATTCAACTAGATGTAGCATAGTATGGGTAAACTTTGAAGATAAGAAAATTGGAGCAAGATGTAGAAATCGATATAAGTTCCTATACAATAAAGATATTGTGTCAGCATGGACACCTGTATTAGAAATTACTAGAAAATTTTCGTTCAATTACTATAAATCATTTCAAATTACAAGACGCCAATTTCCTGTCTCGCTAGCCTCTGCCAAAACAGTCCACAAATCACAGGGTTCAACACTTTCAACAACAGTAGTTCACTTTGGCAATACAAAAATTGACCATATACACTATGTTGGTTTGAGTAGGGTACAAAACATAGCATCTCTGTATATTTTAAATTTAAATGAAAACAAAATTTCTACTTCACAAGCTGTTAAAAATGAAATGGATAGACTACGAACTCATGCACAAATATCACCTGCAATCCCTTTCCTTTATAAATTTGAACAAAATTATTTAAAAATTGTGTACCATAATGCACGTTCATTGCATAGACATATTGATGATGTTCGAAATGATTTCAATATGACATGTGTTGATATTCTAGCTTTCTCTGAGACACGATTTAATACAGAAGATAGCTTTCAACAGTGTGAAATACCTGGATTCGAAGTGTTTAGAAATGATGAAAATTGTACAAGTCAACATGTTAGACCAGCTCACGGTTTAGCAGTTTATTCAAAAAGAAATATTTTACCCTATGCATATAATTTTGATAATATAGAAACTATAATTGGGCAAACAATTTTTGGAGATATGTGTATTCAGCTTTGCTTTTTGTATTGTCCACCTAAAGTGGCAACTGTGCGTAAATTTCAAGAATTATTCGAAGCATTAGAAAAAAAACTTCATTTTGAACAACCTGTTATTGTAATGGGAGATACTAATTTTGACTGTTCTCAGACATCAGTACTTTCTGATTATATGTTTTCAAAATATTCACTTCGACAAATAATAACAACCACAACAACAAATTATGGTTCACTTTTGGACCATATTTACACAAATATAAATTCATCACATATTATTGAAGAAGGAGTATTAGAGTCTTATTTTTCTGATCATAAACCAATATTTATAATTCTTCAGTAAAATAATGTTAACACAATTTGTAAACATGTAATTAATTGATCCTATTCTTATGTTTATATTATTGTTCAATATGTAAACATGTAATTAATTCATCCTATTCTCATGTTTATATTATTGTTAAATATAAAATTAAGAAATGGATTGGGCACATATTCAATAGTCAGTTACATAACTGTATCAGAATTTTTTATCCTTATATACCTGCACAAAAACATGAACAAAAAAACCCCAAGAACTTTTCATTTGACATTTCATAATTTTTATTATTTACACACAAGTCATATAGATTTTTGAAATGGATGAGTCCAGGATTTAAATCCTACACCCATTTATCTATGATTAACTTGTATAATAAGCCCTAAGAAAACAATTTCTGTGTTTTTTATAACATTCTTGTAAAAAAAGTAAAGGTTGATAGTAAGGAAAATCTTTATTTTTAAAAAGTTTTTACTGGAGTTGTAGAGAGATACATGTCCATGCACATTCAAGACTTAAATATTGCAAGTTCCAAATGGCCATTAAAAGTTGAGTAGTTCCTAAATTTTAGGTTGGTAGGTTTAGTGGAAACATAGTTATAATTGTTTTCTGGCTGATATATAGAGGGATGAATATATTCATGCATGGAGTTTGTTCCCACCCTCTATAGTGCTGTATACAGTTAAACTTGGTTATTATGAATTTCAAAGGACATCAAAATTTCATTCCTAATAAACGTAATTGTTGTTCCCTTGCACACTTAAACCATATATATATAAAGAGCAGAACCTTGGTATCTTGAATTTGAAGGGACCGTCCAAATTAGTTCAAGAAATATGTGATGTTCCAGTTATGGATGGTAAATAACATGGAATATTCACTGGTGGGACTGAAAAAAGTGATCATCAATCGAGAAATGGGTGCTGTTCCTGCCATTCATGTGCAAGGTATCATGGTTTCACTGTATATCAAGTATCCAAATTTACGTTTAAAGCCCAGTTGTCAAGCTGGCTACGAAGGTAACAAAATTTGTAGCCAAGCTGTTTTTGGTCAGAAGTTGTTGACTGTGAAGCAGTCCAATCCTTTAAGGAGTTTTGAGCATCCCTTATCTCCAAGAAAATTTGCGAAAGATTAAACCTCCAAATCTTGCATTTTGAGTGGACTTTTAGTTGATTACTGGTATAGGTATTAAGATTTGATCTGAAAAATGAATTTTTCCCTGACAAAATGGGAAAAATTCTTTTTCATTCCTCCCTAATCTACTCTTCAATTGTTCCTTTGGCTAAAGGTAACATAATATACCAGTCTTATTGATATAGGGAAGAACATAATTATAAATTGAACTTATTTTCCAATTACCGGTTTCCATTGTAATTGCTGAAGATTTATTGTGGTTGCCATTTAAAAGATACCACTAAGCAATGTTGACATTGCCATTATTATTTTAGAATACTTTCTAGCTGCCACTATACTACCATAATTTGGCAATTCAATAGCCTAGACAAAATTTAAGTTGTATTGGCAACTGGGCAACAGTTAATTTGGAACCATGTATATTAAAAAGATAAAATATACCTGTTTATATGAATTGATGCACATGATTAGCAGAATATTTTCGAGAATCAAACAAAAACAGATTAAAACAATGACAATAAATATAGAAAAAAGCCTTTCTTAAATTAAATCTCAATGACTTTGTTTTTTAGGCAAATTTCTATGCTAAGTTTTCTATTTACAGATGTTATCTACAATAAAAAACAGGACAGGTCCATATAGTGTACCATTACGAGTAGTTGTGGTTAGTGTAAAGGAACCCGTAACATATGCTGAAGACAAACAACTTAAAAACTTTTCTGTTGCTGACTCTTCAGGCTGCTGCAAAGCAGTTTGCTTTGACAAGACCAAGTTCCACAGTATTACAGAGAACAATGGATTAGTATTGAGGAATATAATTCTGAAAAATAATGAGCTAGTAGTTACCAAACAATCAAAAATCTACGGAACAACACCAGAAAATATTCAGGAAGAAATATTAGCTCAAGCCAGGCATCTTATTTTCCCACCAGATTGTGAGGTCGTTCCAATCTCTCAAGCAAAAAGAAGCCCCAAAAAAACTATGACATCAGTAAGAGGAAAAATAATAAACGTAAGTATAAAGTAATATTATTTTCTTATTAATTGAAAGCAACATATAATTCCACCTATACTGATATCAGTAATGATTTATGGATATCTATAAATCATTTATGGATATCCATAAATGAATAATGGATATCCATAAATAAATTATGGATATCTATAAATACCCAATTTTGTCCACTTTGGCTTGCCATTTAATACAATTATAAAACAGTCAGAAATTTTTGACACACTGGTCCCACCCACAAATTTGATAGTAGCATATAAATTTACCCTTGTCTGTCCATACGTATCAGCTTCCTCAAGTTTTGCATTTATGTCCATTTCTCAAAAACTATCGTAATACGTCAATAATAGCTTCTTAAATATTACACCACCATTGAGCAGCAAAAGACACATAGTGTAAGGATGTAATAATGTGACTCCTTCGTGATACTATTATTTTTGAAACGATACAGTACATTTTATGTAATATATAGTCGTCAAGACAGATACCCCATATATATGTCTCTATACACACATATTTGAAATGTATCGTTTTATTTAATTAAGAAGTATTTCACTACTACAGTTCTTGTATAGTTCAAGACTGTTCAGAAACATTTGGGGCACTTTGACCTACATTTTACACTTTCTGACTTTGATGATTTTTGTTAAATTTTGTGTTTTATGTCCATTTATCAGAAACCTATGATCAGTGATATTTCACCATGTATGATAAATCAACTTCATTAAAATGTTATTATTTCATTTTACAGGAAGGACTGAAAATGAATGTGCTCTGTAAAAGCAAAGAATGTGAGGTCAAAACCATCACTGTAGAGGACAGTACTGACGAAGTAAAAGTTAGCTTGTGGCGTCAGATTGCCAACACAGATATACATCTTGGAGAGTTTGTTGAGGTGACAAATGTCGTAATCAATGAATATCAAGACGAAATTAATCTCACCACAACACAACACTCTGCAATTAAGGTTAGTTAAGAAAATAAAATTATTGTTCTGGTTTTCAGATAATTAAATTTCCGAAACTGGTGAGAGATGCCACTTACATTGTACAAATGCTCACATTTATTTTTTGTCATGTTTCATGTTTGAAAAACTAATACAGATAATTTTGATACATATCTGGGTTTATATCAATATCTACATGATATACATTTGGATCATTATTTGTAGTTACACTTTTTTTTTTACAGCAAACAGTGTAAATTGACTACCTGTAACTTAAATCATACCTACACTCACTTTACCAAAACTTTAAAATACTGATGATAAAATTGGTTTTATTATTGTGAAATTTTTAGCATGAGCAGTTAGGTGAGAACTAGATATTGAACATCTTGTTGATTCTGATCATTATGCATTTATATAAGATTGTAAACAACAATGTAAAACAAAACAAAACAGACTGAATTACACAAAAATTAAGAAAAAAATTTAAAAATTAAGAAAGTTCAATTAAAACACATTTAAAGAAAGTTTAATTAAAACAAATTTAAACTTGGAAGAAACCAGAAATTAAATTGTTATAGTTATATATACTGTGGATTCATTTAATTTTTTGGGGATAAATTTTCGTGGTCTGGTGAAAACTTGGAGTCGTGGATTCTTAAATTTGTGGTTACTTAGATTCTCTGTATTAACACAATTCAAAATGTGCCATTCATGGGATACTTAAATTCATGGTTTCATAATGCCCACGAAAATTGGTATCCAATGAAAAATAATCAGTGCTTGAAATTCTGCAAATAATGTGGGGATGTAAAGTTTTGCAATTTTGACATTTCTGTATTTACTTGTTAAAACATAGCATTATTTTTCAGAGGACTGAAATCCCGGAAGAAGAAACTGATATAGTAGTTTTGGGAGCACAAGCAGGAGAGACTGAAACCGAATTGATAACTGAAAACCATGGGGAATTTCTCATTGAAAATGACCTCTTCACCGGAATTGAGCATTTTCCAAGAAATATGAGAGTTACAACCAGAGGAACAAAGATTGTCGGAATCAGTGATTGACACTTTTGATGTAGTTTTTCTTCCTAACAAAGTATATTTTACATCAGTGAGGTTTCTTTGTATGGCATTCATATTGTTTGTTGCCATCAGTTTTAAAGTGCTGAGAACTTATAACTTTTCAGATATATAATTTAAATTTGAGCTTGTCATCATGACATATGATAGGTAAAAAATTACATCATGATCATGGTAATGGTGATCAATATTATTTGTCGGGAAGTACACTTCTTTGAAAAAAACTTTAATTGTTAGTAGTCACTAAATCATTGGTTGTTTGTTGGAAAGAGCTGTAAAATATGACAGCCCTAATTTTTTTAATGTTTGCTTATGCCATTTACAGTGTATGTAATATGTTTACTGTATGTTTACTCCCTAACAAGTTATCGTAAGTACGGTAAGCTTGCTACTTTTTTATACGCCCGTCGATTTTGACGGGACGTATTATGGTATACCAATGTCCGTCCAAGCACGTCTCGCAATAGCTTGAGAATGCCTTAACAGATCTTTACGAAATTTTAACACAGTGTTTAGTTCCATGAAGACTAAGTACCTTTCGATT
>JAOXYJ010492580.1:0-14776 GCA_028566555.1 Lithophaga nigra | reverse complement strand
AAATTAAAGAATTTGGCGAGATGTTTTTTCTTTTTATCTTTAAGAAGGTTTTGTATAAATTCAGCTTCATAAGAATAAACCCGAAAACAGGTTGCCTCGTCCACTACTTTAGTTTTCAATTGTCTTCAGCCAATGAAAGATGCGGTTAAAAATAGAAAACGATTCGGCAAGATTACTCATAAAGCAACTATTGAACATAAATACTTGCAGATTCCAATGTATATATATATAACATCTTTTTTGAAAATAAATAACAAGATTGTCAATATAAATATCAAGGTCTTGAATACAAATAACGTGATGTTTTAACAAAAATATCAAGGTTTTGTATATAAATAAGATGATATCGAATATAAATACCACGATTTTGAATACAATAACATGATTTTGTATATAAATAACGTAATTTCGAATACAAATTACGTAATTTCGAATACAAATAACGTGATTGCGAATATAAATAGCATAAATTCAATTATAAATAACTTGGTTTTGAATATAAATAACGTGATTTTAAATATAAATAACAAGTTTTACAATATAAATTACCAGATTTGAAATATTGCAACGTTTGACAAGAAAAAGTGCTTATCTTGAAACAGTAGCTTTCTAGTGACAGAAAGAAATTTTATGGCGGCACTGAAATTAGTGGAAAATTCTCCTGACTTTTCTGTTTGATGAGGTCACAGATAAGCCAGGAGTTTATTCATTACTAATATCCAGACTTATTACTAAATAAAAATTGCAATTTGATTACTATAAATTACTTCCTCTCCAAATCGATTTTATATGGTTAATTCTATGTTTTCAATAAGACCTTTACCTTGCAGAGAAGTATATTATGCGTTTCAATCGCAAGACGTTTAAAGATGAAAATTCTAAGTTATGTTGATTTACATCAACATATTGTATTTACTACTTTATTGTGTAATTGTGATTGTTTCATTTTTGGCAAACCCAATACCCCATTAAAAAGATATAAAAATACGAAAACTGCTCATATCGTACTTCTCTGAAAACAGCTTTGTGGACATTGAGGGGTTGGCTAGACAAATAAAATAACCATTTCTTTAAAAATTGCATCCAAATTTCATCTTGTAAATTTCGTAGAAACATGGAATCCGGGGCAGATCCACAAGGTCAGTTGCCGGAGGAGGGGGCACACAAGTTTTGTTTTGTTTTTAAATAGGATGTTAATTTCTTCTCAAGCAAATAAACTGGTAACATTCTTTTCAGACAATCTATGTTTTCGCGATATCCATTTGTCTCCTCCCATGGGCGGATTAAGAGGTGGATTTGGTGGGCATACATCCTTAAAATTGCCAGATATCAAGATAACGGGTTAGCGCCTGTTTACACATTGTCACCTCAAAATCTTCACCCAGGTCAGAGCCTGTTTTCTAATATTGACTTAAATAAGCAAGAAGTCGGCAGTAGAATGCTATCTTTCGTATCGAATGGGTGTCCTACCCGACAAATGTAATGTGGCATACAAATCTCTTAATCTCTAATGCTGGTTTAACTGCAAATTTACAGGAGTACGAAAACCTATACACTAAATACAAATGGACATGTAAGAGAGGTAGGAAATACTTTAGCTATGGACATTTCATCTCTGCGCGTGATTACTGTTAAATGGCAACCACAAAAAAAAATGCATAGAACGATTTTCACTGCATAAAACAAATTATACATAAGACACCAA
Organism: Lithophaga nigra; assembly: GCA_028566555.1. Classification (NCBI taxonomy): domain Eukaryota; kingdom Metazoa; phylum Mollusca; class Bivalvia; order Mytilida; family Mytilidae; genus Lithophaga; species Lithophaga nigra. The sequence continues at coordinate 13,071 of JAOXYJ010492580.1, read as the reverse complement.
ATTTCTTCGTATTGTCGGTATTTTTACATCCCTTACTGATATATACAAGAACACCTTTGTAACAATTTCTATGGAATAGATAATAAATCAATGAAAACAGCAGGAAAAGAAAATTTCACTGCAAAAATGTACCAGCATTTCATCTCATTGTTCTTTTAATTTATAAAAGTTATAAATATGAAAGTCAGTCCTCCTATTTAAACCGGCATTGATTACATATGCTTGTTATTTCTTACCTATGTCATTGTAGACATATTTTCTATGTAACTGTGTATTATTATGGTTTTAGAAATTAAGTGGCTTTTTGTATTTTTGTAAATCTCTTGTGTTTTTCCATATATTCACTAGAACAACAAACTAACCGAAAAACAATTAATACAAAGACAAAAATAAATTTGATTTCATTATACATGTATGTATGTATGTGTCCCTGATTACTATCAAAACTTTCATATATTTATTGACTAATTAGAGTCGGGATTAACTAAAGGTGATAATGTTTAATTACTGTTTTAACGTTATTGTTTCTAGTATAGAAAACCTTCGAACAAATATTTTGTCACCACTGCTGGGGAGGGGTAGCATGCCCCTTGGCCGACCGCGGGATCCGTCAAGTAACATTACCGGATTTGAATTAATTGCTGCACGTTACCGTAAGAAACATAAAAAGTCAAAACGCAATTCAGGCGGGATAAGTATTTTTATTAAAACTGGTTTAGGCCCTGGAGTCGGACATTATCAAATTTCCACCCAGATATAGTATGTGTAAAAATTGATCGATCAATAAATGACATCTTTTTTAGCTGCGTTTATATCTTCCCTGAATATTCTAGTAAAAACCTTATTGATGTTGAAACTGTTTTTTCACAGCTTCTGGTGGATATCGCGAAATTCAGTAACAATGGTGATATAGTTGTACAGACAGACTCTAATGCTTATATTTACACAACCAGATTATCAGATAAAACAAATCATCCAAATCTTTGAGGATGAACACTACATTGTTGACAATAGCATGTCAAGAAATAATCATGACATCAAAGGCCTTGCCAATAGTGGTAAACATTTATTTGATATTTGTTAAGAGACAGGCCTTTCAATCTTTAATGGTACAACAGTAGTTGATTTGTATGGTAAAAACACTCGTATGACCAATAATAGTTGTAATTAAGTATAGTATCAGCGAGTTTCTTGAATGTAATAGGTGGTTTTACGTTATATTCCAGTTAGTTTCCTATTAGCTAAAAGTATAAAACCACTAAATGCGGGAACCCGTTCTGGAACGCATAGGAAAGTAGCACTTTTTTGTAACAAAAAAAGTCCCCATCTCTGTGCTATAAATTTTAACCAGATGTTTTATTGAACTGTCATTTGTTAATAGTGAAGACAGCGAAAAGTTTACATGATTTTGTTAACTGCCAATTTATAGATACTGACTCTGCTGTCAAGGCATTAAATTCAATATTATATGAAAGCGTTCAGAAGTCGGCTTAGTGAAAAAAAAATCCCTTCTGGCCGTAAGAAAAAAGCAAAGAGAAAACCCTGGTTTTCGCAGTCATGTCAAGACCTGCGAAATAAAGTGAAGGCTATGGAAAACTTGGTAATAAATTTTCATTTTATAATTCTTACAGGAAATCATCCTACACCCATAGATCCGAATTCGGAAGACCTTGTACACATGAAGAATTGACTTACGAAAGAAAAATTTATGCAGAATGAATGGTAACGTAGAAAATAATCCAAAAGTGCTCAGGAATCTATTAAAGAAATTGAATAAAATAACAACTTATAATACAGAAGAGAGCATATTTTTTGTAAAATTTACACAGTTCTTTAATTCTTAAATAACAATAAAAATAAGCTTAATAAATTTCCAGAAAACATTCTTAATATGTTTAACCAATTACAGAATTATTTAATTAATTAAACAGCACATGATGAATTTAATAAACCAATAACTACTGATGAAATAGCAAAAGCAATAAATTTCTTAAAAAATGGGAAAAGTGCATCTAGTGATATTATATACAATGAAATGCTTAAATATGGCAAAAGCCAGTTTATAAACTATTAAATCCTGAATTTCATTGTGATAGATTCCATAGCATATGAAATGAATCATATTTGGTACTTCTACATAAAAAAATACAATGGAAGCTTGATTCTAACAATTAAAATTGTTTTTCCACGTATTCAAACACCACATGTAGAATAAAATTTTTCAACGGTCTAAGACCAGTTCTCCTCAAATTGCGGAGTAAAGCAAGGCAAGTTTTAAGTGCAAGTCTCCATCAGAATCCGGCTGTGTATGTGACACTTGCACCAAAACACCAAAAGATTCCACGTAAATCTTAGAGTCCCAGTATTCAGGATTTCGAATGGCTAAATAAATAAAAGTTTCCCATTTAAATCTTGGTAACACAAAGAAAGCACTAGAAGGTAGAAGATGAAGGGACATAACTCTCGCCTTTCTGAAAAATTTAGTTATAATCTTAAAACATTCATTTCAATTATTTTGTGAATTACCCGAATTATTCACAGAAATCATTATTCCCGCAACAGTTTATAGCTATGAAGTAGCAAAATTGCATGCTTAGTTTGGTGGAGATCTTTCTGACCATGTGTTGCTGTTATCATTAGCAATGCCAGATTCTTAGGAAGACTGGTACTTAACCCTTACTTTTTAACATCTTAATAAATAATTTTAAAAAAGAACAGGATTTTCCTGATTCAAATCCAATCAATGTCGGTAATATTTAATTAAATATATTATTTTATGCTGATGATATTATATTATTGTCTGTAAATAGTGACAGTTTGTAGTTTAAGTAATGTTTGTTCTTGATGGAATCTGCACGTACATGTTGGAAAATCTAAAGTAGATGTATTTAATTTTAATGGAAAGACTTATAGAAATTTTGTACAACGGAAATGGTATTGAAACTGTTGAAAATGATTATTACCTTGTTACAATAAAATTTGATGGAAATTTTGATTTAGCTACATTACTTCTCATGGCGAAAGCTCGTAAAGCATATTTTAAAATTAGAAGAACAACATATGGAAAATTGTTCTATTCGTTAATAACCCATATTCTGATATACTGTTGTAAAGTGATGGGATCATTTTGTAAATTATATGATTCAGAGTCGTTTGAAAAATTGCACATGAAATTTATAAAAGAAATTTTAGGTACACATTGCAAATCTATGAATGTTGCTTGTCGAACTGAACTTGAACGGATGTCTTTAAAAACCAAAATAATCTGCTCATGCATTCCATGCTGGGATCACATCAATTGAAATGACAACTCCTTAGTACATCATATCTTTATAGCCACTCAACACAGCAGCCATTGGGCCAGAATGTAAAGACGATCCTAAATAATGTATACTTCACGTCTCTCTCTCATTCTGATTCATTTAAGGCATTCTTAAATGAATTAGAAATCAAATAAAAAAATTATAAATCAAATCAAACAAAAAACACTTCATCAGACTCTTTAAGAGGAACGTGCATTACTTTTAGCATCCCCCAAAATTATTGTTTTATAAAACTTTTTATAAGATGGGACAAAGAGCAACATTTGTAGACTTTATTACTGAAAAAATAGATCGGATAGATCTAATATTTGTAACTTGAGAATTAGTGCTTATAACCTTGCTATAGAAAAAAAGGAAGATACTTCAATATACTTTCAAATGAAAGAACATGTGAAATTTGTAAATGTTGTTCAATTAAGGACGAAAAGCATTTTTTATTCTACTGTACATTGTTTTCCAGTCCAAGAGTACAACATGAAACCAAATTATTAAATTGTCATGCTATTACAAATCATGTGAAGAATTTAAAAGACTCACCAAATATATTAAAACTTTCTTCCACATTCATAAGTGATTGTTTGAAAGTGCAAAAGCTTTACAATAATTATTGTTGATATTTGATCTTGATCAAATGTTTAAGTGCTTTTTATATAAGCTACTGTCCACTTAGTATATAATTTTTGCATTGTAAGTTTTGTGATATGCCTTTGCCATTTATTGTAATGCGTTTGTACCAATAGAGATTGTGTATTGTCTTATAGCTTTGATCATAAATTTTTTAACTTCATAATAAATTTAGACTAAAGCACAATGACAAGGTAAAACTGCAAATAAAACTCACTCTAATCGTTGATTAATACACATCAAAAGACAAAGGCTGTGGAAAATTAATTATTGTTTTTTATACTCCTATTTAGCATGTACGCCTTATCCTTCTTGCCCCGAAGTGGAGCCTGATTGGACTCCATTAGGACCTACTGAACCTGGAGTAACACTGATGAGTTGTTATTTGTTCACAACGGCGGGTGTAGCAAATTTTCAGGCGGCATCGGTAAGTATCAAATAAAAGGTACAATACAGCTTGAAACTCCAAAATGGGTACTATTCTAATGCAGATAAGTTAGTGAGACGTTAAACATTGATAATTTACAAATCTTCATGATATTCCTTCAATGAACAGTAATGCACACAATCCTTTATAAATTGTGTAGATTGAACTTGAGGCTTTTTAAACATTTTATACAATGATTTCCCTTCCTTTTGCACGATAAAAAGCCAAGATAAGCTCTCTCGGTAACTACTATAGAGTGTCGCTTAAACGCACGTTATCCTTCCTTTGTCGCAATGTATTTCATTTGAATCTTTTAAAGATTTTTTTTTTCAGATTAAACATATTCTATTCCTAAAATACAATTTGCAATGGGATCGGGTACAAGTTATAATAACATTATGTAACGCCATCTTCCTACATTTTACATTATATTATAATTTCTGGCTGCCCCTATGGTATCTTAGAACTTTATTTATAACTTAGTTTAATGACAGCTAGAATAACGAAGATAATAGATATGAATGTTATACGATCACAGCAAATGTATTAAAAAAATATGACGTCAATGTCTTTTTCTCTCCGTCTTTCCTAGTCAAGATAAGTAATCTCGGTAACTAGTAAAGAGTACCGCTTTAACATATGCTATTCTTGCTTTGTCGCAATGTATTTCATTTGAATATTTTATTTACGTAGTTTTGTGCAGCCATATATTTCACGATGGAATTTTTAAAATTTTTTCTGTATAATTATTTATCTTCAACTGTAGCCTTTCTTCAGTTCTGTTGAGGTATTATCAAAATTTGTACAAAAACCATAAATGGCTTATTTATACCGAATTGTGCACTAGGCGACAACATGAATGCTATTGCGACGAAAGAAATGCTTACCTTTGCAGAAGGTTTGATTTTCTTCTGAATTTTAGGAGATAAATTTATTATACTAATAAATAATATTAATAATCGGTGATTGCACTGTCGAAAATTTGTAAAGTTTTTATGGCGACCCGTTAGCGGAGGCATTGAAACGAATATTGCCATAGTAAAATCAAAAATTTACGTCGGAAAATTTTATAAATACAATACAGCTATCTTCATTCTAATGCAATGGGTTGGAACGCTCATAATTAAACATCTGTTGATTTTACGTCTAATCAGATGTGACATTATATAAAGCTTTCTGACGTCATCCAAACTAGAATTATATCTTTGTATGTGAGAATTCGTAGTGTCCTATTTTTTTCTTTATATTATTGTTACTGTCTTTTTTATTATAAATATTTCGTCTGGTATACCATACAGACTTGTTTTTATTTTCTCAATCGTCTATATCTACAACAATATATAATCATTATATGCCAGATCAAATTAAAGTAAAACATGTGCATTTTCAACAATGCCAGTCTGACATGTAAGGCTGGACTGAGGCTGCGGTCTGACATGAATGATCAAATTAGCTCTCTTTCTGCTCCCGGTATGACATGTAAGCCTAGACTGAGGATGCGGTCTGTCATGAATGATAAAAAAAGTACAATGCCTGGTCCAAATCTGACATGTAAGCCTGGACTGAGGCTGTCGTCTGTCATGAATGATCAAATTAGCTCTATTCTTGGTCGCAGTCTGACATGTAAGGCTGGACTGGGGCTGTGTCTGTCATAAATGATCAAATTACCTCAATGCCTGCACATGCCTGATATGTATATATCCCATTAAGATATTAGATGTCTCGTTTTTTACATGTTTATATGTTATTACCTTTGCATGTCATAACCATGTTATAAATTATCAAAATAAATATTCATATTTGCATTTTTTCATTATGTCATTTGCATTAATAAAAATTGTGTCAGGATTTATTCCTTATACGGAGCACTAATTTTTTAATAAAGGACGGTAATTTTTATCCTTTAGAGCATTTTCAAGATTGCATCTTGACTTGCTTGAGCTGGTACGATGTTCATTTCTCTCCGTTCTTAAACATGGATGCACGATTTTAATTTTCAAATCATGGGTTTGTACAATATACTTTGCGTTTTCATTTACTCGATTTTATCGTTCGTTTTCCATTTGTTTTGCATTATTATTTAACGTTCGTCCATGTTGGAACTTAAACTTTTCATGGAGTGAATGTAACTTATACCGTGTATTTGTCATGTTTGTAACGTGCACCGTGTACCGTAGACCGTGTGTTTAGCGTGTACAGTGCGAACCGTATCCGTGTACCGTGCATGTTTCGACCGTGTATCGTGCAGTTTTCCACCGTGCACCGTGTGAACCTTTACCGTGTACCGTGTAACTGGGAACATTGAACGATTCAAGGACTGTAACATAACTATTCTCAAAAACCATCTTGATAATCAATAAATGCACGCATTTATAGCTCACCTTGACAGACCTGTCTGTCTTAGGACTCAGGAGGTAACAGTATTGTATTTTATAATTTTTTTACATTAATTGTTTGATTTGATGGTCGGAAATTGAGTTTACTTTCGACGCTTTAGCGGAGCCAGTAAAGGGTAATTTCCGACCATCAAATCGATAATTGATGCCGACAAATTATAAATACGATATGGTCATCTCCATTCAAATGCGACTGTCAAAATATCGCGTCGTCCAATCAGAATTGACGTTATATAAAAGGTTGCATTAGAATTCTTGATATTATAGTATATCACATAATGTAATTTGGATGAAAATCTATACTAAGAGCTTTATGCAAGTCGTTGTTTACTATCTGAAGGAAATTTAGCTCAATGATATTCCTTTCAATGATTATGATAACATGATATATTAATTTACTTTTTTAGATTAAACTAGATAGAGTTGTTGTCGGAAACGACAACTATCCCCGCACCCCCGCATTGATTTTTGGCCCCAATTTACCTACAGTATGGGCAAGGATTGAAATAATTTTTACCTTTCACTTCTACAATCAAAGACGAGTACACAGATATATTACAACTTATCATTAGATAATATTTAAATTTGGTCCTTTTTCCCTTCTAGGCCCCCTAAATCCCTACAGTATGGGTTATAATCCTATTAACAATTACAGTTTGCATCTACAACCAATGACAATTCCAGTGATTTTATAATGGGCCCCTTTGGACCCCTTACTCGGCCCCAGACCCATCAGTCAAAAATCTAAAACCTTACTGCACCTCTAAACATAGTAAGGAACAATACTATATACAAATAAAAGACCTGCAACAAAAAATTAACGAAGAGTTCCACTGACGAGCAATTTAACACAAAAAATCCCATTTTGGCCCCTTACTCGGCCCCAGACCCGTCAATCAAAAATCCAAAACCTTACTGCACATCTACAGATAGTAAGGAACAATACCATATACAAATTAAAGACCTGCAACAAAAATGAACTAGGAGTTCCACTGACGAGCCATTTAACACGAAAAATCCCTTTTTGACCCCTTATTCGGCCCCAGACCCATTCAATAAAAAATCCAAAACCTTACTGCACATCTACACATGGTAAGGAACAATACTATATACAAATAAAAGACCAGCAACAGAAAATGAACAAGGAGTTCCACTAACGAGGTTTGCTAACGGACGGACAGACGAACGGACTGACAGACGGACGGGCCCATTACAATATCCCCCAACTTCCATCAGAAAGTGCGGGGATAATAAATGTACAAATACATCTGGTATATTAGTCTTTATTACTACGTTTTTATAGTTGTATTATATCTTATATAAGAATAAGTATTTGTACTAATATTTAAATCAGAGTTATTCCGCTTTGAGTGAATATTGAATAGTGTGCAAAATTCTATTTAAGAGTCAAAATACATTACCAGAACCTTGGTTGGAACTTTAAACTTTTTAAAAGTCTCAGTATATAATAAGAAACATTAGCGAAATTTTATCGTTCCAAGGAATTAGAATTATAAAAAACTGAAAAGTCAAGTCAAGGTATGCAAATCAGTGATGTGGTAGTGAAAAGTGAGAAATATTCTAATTGTGGTGAAATACATGTTTTATTTATTTTTTATGTAGGTCTAATAATTTTTTCTCGCCATTTGTATGAAAGTGTCAAATTAGATTTCAAACACGACCAATATTTTATATATTACCGTACAGTCTCGACAATTTATTTTCGCGAAATTAATAGATATAGCAAGGTTTGATACGCACGTGTGTGTGTGTGTTTGTGTGTGAAAGGCTAATTAAGACATTATAAGGGACCAGGCAATATTGGTGGATGGGACCTGTGCCAAACAAATATCCAATTTAAAAAAGCCTGCGTCTTGCATCCTGAAATCAAGACAAATAATAAAAAAATATATATCCCGTCAAAGATTTAACAAAATAAATTTTACAGAAAAAAATGTCGAACTTTTCAAAAACTTTTTGACGTCTTAATTGCCCTTTTGTTGTGCTATAGGTATACACAGTCAATTTTAAGGGGCGCGTGCTCCTAAATCCGCCACTGGTGACAGCTATATTGAGATACCTGCTGACATGAAAAATAAATCTTACATTGAAATGAAAATGTGGCAGCAACGCGAGGATACGAGAAGTGAATTCTGATCTGTATTTTTATTTCAACCATTCATTGCATTACATGATACTATTCTGATTCAATATAAATCCAGAGTATTTTTGAAAAAATATTGTTATTTAATATTGAAAATAAATCAGAATTCATTAATTTGACATTTGACTAATTATTGTTTTGTAGAGTTTTCTTTCGCTAAAATGGAATAGTTTAATCATCACAATGCAGACTTTCAAGGTGGAATCAATTATTTGGAAATACATTGTTAAACTACTGGAACTTTCTCCCCTATTGGCAGGAAACGTTTGCCGTGACAATGTTTTAGATGATATTTCTATAGGTACAGAGCATTTTCATATTTCATCAGTAAGTTCTGTGATTTTCTATTAATTTCTTTGAAGTCATAAATTATTTAACTATTCTTGTTGTTTTTGTTTTACTTTTTGGGGGATCAAAATTCAGTCATAAGTTATTTAATTAATTTTTGTTGTTTTTGGTTTACTTTTTGGGGGATCAAAATTCACTGAAAAAAAGTTGTTACTACAAGTTAAGAAGTTGATGTCCTACGACTTATGAGATTGAGAAAAGTATTTGTCCAATCACATTTTGCAGCGCCCCTTACCTCACTAAATATTGCATCGTCCCTAAGAGTAGACACTCTGCAGAGCAAACCTTATGTTGCATGATTCTATCAAACTAAGAGGTCAACCTTAAAATTAAAAAAAGGGATCTGACTAATTTTTGTCAAACTTTAAAGACTATTTCAATTTAAGAGTCATGCTACAAAACATACAGGACTTACCCGATGTATACATGTAGTTTATATAGAAATTTTATTACAGAATCACCTGCTCACCAATAAAGACTTAAACAAGACCATACCTTTCTAATCATGTTAAGGTTATGCTGATTAGTCGAGCATTTTATTGTCTCAATTTATTCTACATTTTGCACACTTTTCGCTTTCTTCTTAAATACGTAACTTCGTGACGAATATTTTATGGTATTTATACATTTCTATCACTTCATTGTTTGTGCTTCCCGATTCTGTGCTTCGTATTGTATTAGTTTATACAAGCATGAGTTTCGTTTATACTCAAATTTTGCGTGTTTATTTCTCTGTTATATTTTCTCCTGAGCGTTTCTAATAATAAAAGCATCTTTGATCTTGTATATAACCGACCAATTAAATATTTTAACTTCTGACCCGTCAAATCAATAAATCAGTTCCTTTTACGTGGTCCAGCTTCATCTTTTATAGCAATGTCAATTAACGCTAGGTAGAGCTGTTTTGGAGGAAACTATTGCGTGACTGGTTGAATTATTATCCATAACACCGGTGTCACTTCCGGGGTACCAGTTTACTTATTTACAAAACAATATCTCCACCTAGTGGCGCACCTAGCCTTAACTGACACTGCTATCTTTTATATTAGTAATTAGAATTGGCGTTGTCATATTATATACATGTGTATATATATTCTTTTCTTATTTATGTTGTATCATGGAACTCTACCCATTTTCACGTTTATTCCAATCACGGAATACAACTGCTATTGGAATCATGTGATTCAGAATATAGAGGAAAAAACAAAATTTACTTGATATACCCCAAATAAATTAACTAAAATGTTTAAAGGAATCTGTAAAGCGTATTGGAATTTGTCTAATAAGTATTTATTTCCTTTCAAAAACTTTATTTACAGTGAATGAATTATCTAACACAAGTCCCAGCTCGTTTTAACTTCATACTACCAATTATCCTTTACGATTAGATTAATTAAACGGTTTCGAATACATTAAACACAATATTAGTTTTCGACAGATAATCTTTGTTTTTTCGGCAATTTTACACACTTTATCTTCTGATATAGTAGGCGCACCGTTTTGTCTTTACACGGGTCTTTAAATAGTAGAATAAATCTCAAATCATGACTTTCTTATGATTATATAATCCGATGGATGATTTAGATGAAGTAAATGGTACTATATTTCAGTATGCTTATTTAAGTACCAGTCTTTCTAAGAATCATGCAAACCTTATTAAAATGGTGATTCATGGTAGAAAATAACACACTGGGCTGAATGTGTTTTAAGAATTACTGCTAGATACAGATGACAAAAACAACATTGATTTTTGTACAATGTCTTGGTCTTGGGTGTAATCGTTTCTAAATTTATAATAGATTCTTCTACAGTTTTGTGAATTATCTCCCCTTTTGACAGTTTTCTAGCGCATTCTATTGAATTTAGTTCTCTCAAGACCAACATCCGAATTAAGAATGACTGTCAATTTTAAACATAATTATGACTTTTAAAGACAAAACCATGTTCAAACACGTGTGTTTTTTCTGACCATGAATCACATTCTGCATGATTCTTAGAAATACTAGTACTTAAGTATCAGACACTGATAACAGCATTTCTACTTTTTTTAGGGATAGACCAAACTTTCGGTTTGGGGGAAATAAGGTAATAACAGAATACCGAACTCCAAGGCATATTCAAAAAGAAAAGTCCAATAAAACCGACAAAACCGTTAAAAAAAACGCTCGACCATCTCACCAAACGGAACGGGTGGAAAACAACTGTCATTTTCCTGAATTTATCACGTTGTGAAAATTTATGTGGTATGAAATGGGTAAAGGAGTATTTTCACAAAGGGTTTTAAATGACCCAAAAATTTGATATAATTAGGATTTAGATAAATTCATAACAATTGATTGAAAACATTAACTTTAGATGATATTAAATAGAAAACAATTACTTTTGGACACGTGACTTTACCCGCGACATCATAATAACGTCACAATCCTGTGTGACTGAGGAAAAATCTAGGTTTTTACCACATTTTCGCATATTTTTCCGCAGTTATTCTTCGAGGAAACGTTGGCCACATTCCTCGACGAAAATAATTCTTGTTTAAAAATGTTTGTCTCATCAAAATGCAATTTTTTATCCTAAAATATTTTTGGTCGAAGAGTGTGGCCAATGTTTTCTAGTCGAAAATAGCATTCAAAATGGCTTGAAAATTGCCTATTTTGGGTATATTTATAATTTAACGTTACTTTTGAACGTCATTTCATTATGAGAAGAGTAAAATATGCTCATATTTTTTTTTATTGTTCAGAGTGATGTCTTAAGAAGTCAAAAACGTCCACCATATTGTGGTATTAGATACTTTGATTTTTAGGGCCGAAATGTGCCCTTTGTTGCCCTACTCCTTTTATTTGAAATAAAAACAGTTACAAGATTTCTGTTTATTTCAGGTTACTCTTAATTTCAATAAACGTAGAAGTACAGCGAAAGCAATCATTTTCATAACATAAAATTAGCGAGGTGTTTCATACCCTCATTACTTTCCACATAGGGATATTACACCAAAAAGGCGAAGTATTCCGAATGATGCAGATAAGACTATTGGTTGTACCATAAAAACACCCTACTTAATTGCCATGTAAATTAGCTGTACTATTTTTACCTTTCAAAATTGGAAAGCTTCAGTAATTTCTTGATAAAATAGAAAGGTGCAAGATATTTTTACATCACTCAAAACATACTGTCATCCGGCATTTTTTTTACTTTCACATGGCCTTGTTTACAACTACTGCATAACCGCATTATTTTTTTCCTACATTTTTCATAGCCACTCCAAGTTCTTTATCTCCTGTCAATTATCCGTTTCATATCTCATCTACCCTAATATTACTTTTTTCATACCTGCTACTTTTTACTTCATCGTCTGCCAATCCAGTGACACAGCAGGATTTAGAGTGAAAATGAAAGCTCTGTCCTGTGAAGGTAGAGTCTTAATGCAGATTGATTATTTACTTAAGTACAATTTATACAAAATTCCACATCATTCATACAGAAATGCGTGTGTTAAATATGATATACTGTAAAAACCAATCAGTTAGTGATTTCTTATACTAAGATAAACAAATAAATTTCAAGTACGTAAAGTTCGAACATACCAAATGGGCAGCCAGAAACCGTTAATCAAAAAGAACATACAACGTTTGGCCTAACATAGACACAAGAGAAACACTGACTACAAAACATAACACTGAAAACTAAAGACAGAGCAACACGAACCCATCTAAAAACCGGGGGTGAGATCAGGTGCTCCAGAAGGGTAAGCATCTCCTGCTCCACTAGTGGCACCCGTCGTGTTGC
>JAOXYJ010491474.1:0-14778 GCA_028566555.1 Lithophaga nigra | reverse complement strand
AAAACTTAAATACTTTAACTTTCATCTTTCAGAATTTGTTGGATTCTTTTCTTTGCAATTTTAGAAGAAACACACACAGGGTTTATTCTTACGACACCAATACTGTTTTTATCATCTGTATTGAGTTCTATATTTTCTGTTTTTCTAACTTCTAAGGGAAACAAAAGGCACAGAGGACGTCCAATAATTCTTCCTGAAGACAATCTAACCTTAGCAGATCGAATTTCACCATCTTTACTCTGAAGTAATTCATCTACCTTTCCTAATTTCCAAAATCCTCTGGGAATACAGTCCTTTAAAATCACAACATCTCCTAATTTTGGCACGAACGGACTCTGAACTTTTCCATGTTTAAGCACTGTGATATCTTTCTCGAAGACTCATCAAGTATTCATTTCTCCAAAGGTTCCAGAAAGAATCTAACATTCGGTGTCCTTTTTTCCACAATTTTAACAAATTTTCACAAGAATTTTAACAAAAATCTGGATCATTTAGATCATAATCTATATCAGGAATTCCTATGTCTGTATTTAAACTTAAAAAATGACGAGGTGTGAGCACAGTATTTGAATCAATATCTTCACCTATGTAAACTAAAGGTCGGGAATTTATTATGGCTTCCACTTCTTTCAAAAACGTACTAAGTTGTACATCTGTCAGCAATTTTCGATTTAAAGTTTTACGTAATGATCGTTTCACAAGACTAACCATTCTTTCATAAAACCCTCCCATCCAAGGAGCTAATTCTGTAGGTGGCATTTTATACGGTCCTCCTTGGAATCGTCGGCACGTCAAACACTTTCTCAGAACATGTTTTACTGCAGATCGTCCCTTTTGAATCCAAAATCTCTGTCGAACAGAACTCAGCGTTTGTGAAACACCACAATGAAAATTTTTATTTATGGAACTTCTCTATAATCAAATGAGTGAATCCCTCCCCACGAGGAAGTAGAATGGGTAGTCTAGCTCCTTCACACAACTCAGCATTTTCCAATCTGCCTTTACATCTTAATAAACCATCATCATCAATGAATACTCCTAATTGCTGCTGAGTGTTGTTTGGCTGTTTTGAACATATTGCTTTATAAATTTCTGGAAAGCTTTTCCTCTGTACGTATTTCAGCCACATTTTTTCAGCACTTTCTAACTCAGACCATGTCAAAGTATCACTGTTTGCTGAACATTTTCGTAACTTTGCGACAAATCGTCTAACCCACGCGGTTACACGTATCAATCTTGAGTATGAAGAATACCTTGTATAATCAATTCCAAAAGGTGGTACTGCCTTTCGGAATTCTTTGTTATCATCTGTACACTGTAGAGACTGTTCCTCAATCTTCTTGCTTGATTTCACTTCTGAATTAAATTTCCAGTTAATTTCGTAACTGTCATTAGGTTCTTGAATCCATGAATGTTCTTCACTAGACAGCCATTCAGGACCATGCCACCATAATTTGCTCTCCTTCAGCTTCTGTACTGTCGTGCCTCGAGTAGCAACGTCTGCAGAATTTTCCTTTGAAGGGACATATCCATATCTTATCTCTGGAAAACTTTTTATTTCGGCAACTCTGTTCTTCACAAACGTTGACAAATTCTTATCAGAGAATATCAATTTCCAAACACATTGAGAATCGGTCCATATGTAGATTTGATTAATCGGCAAATTTAATTCACTTTTCACAAATTTCAACGATCGTACACCTATTAACACAGCCATAAGTTCTAATCTAGGAATGGTCATTCCTTTTATAGGTGCAAGTCTAGATTTCGAGAACACAATATCACATTTGAAATCATTTCCCAATCTCTGATGCAAATAAACAACTGCTGCGTATGATGTTCCCGAAGCGTCACAAAAGCATAAAAGATTGTAAACGGCATTGTCCCAGTTTTGTTGAGAATTTACAATACACCTAGGAATTTTGCAGTCAACTATTTGTCGTAATTCACCTTTGATCAAATTCCAGTCATCTGTATCCTTCTTTGGAATATCATCGTCCCAATCTAAATTTTTCTTCCACAACTCCTGTAGCAGTATTTTACCCCTCAATAGAATAGGTGAGAAAAAGCCTAAAGGATCAAAGACCTCAGACACTTCCTTTAATATTGACCTTTTTGAAATTCTTTCATCATTGTCATATTCCTTTGATTGTTTTATACTTATTGTATCATCCTGTACGTTCCACAGATGCCCTAAAATTTTCGTACCATATACTCCAGCTTTATCCTCTTGTTGGATTATTTCATTAACTTCATCACTATTAGATATCCACTCTCGAAGGCTCATTGAAGCTTCTCTAAACATTTGTTTGGATTCTGAATATAAGGTTACAGCATCACGAACGGTTTTTGCACCGGAAACCAAATTGTCAACATATATATCACTCTTAATCTTCTTGGAAAGTGGCGTATTATAAGAATCAAGATGGCACTCAATGGTTGCTCCTAATAAAAATGGACTCGATATGACCCCGAAAGGTACTCTACAAAAACGAAATTCCTGAATGTTCTTGATATCAAGGCTGGGATTTTGAATATCTTTAACCCTCAAAAATCTTGTTACATCTCTCTCACTTGTCTGCAAGCCAACTTGTAGAAAGGCCTTTTCTATGTCGGCAACCAAAGCTATTCTATGTAGTCGAAAACGCATCAACATACCTGAAAGGTTTCTGAGCAACACAGGTCCTCTATATAGGCATTCATTCAAGCTATGGTCCTTCTTATTTACCTTTGCAGATGCATCATAAACGATTCTAACCTTAGTCGTCGATTTAGAAGGTGTTATCACCGCATGATGGGGAATGTAGTGAATCAAACCTCCGTTGCTATTATCCTCAACCTTTTCTATTACACCTTTGTTTAGCTGATCCTGAAAAACTGCATTGTACTGTTCCATCAACTCTTGTCTGTTTCTCATTCTGTTAAGACAGGATTTCAATCTACCCAAAGCGAGACCACGATTTATTGGTATATCTGGCATTTCCTCTTTCCATGGCCATTTCACAAAGTACCTTCCGTTACTAAATTTTACACTCTCTCTAAATGCTGACATCGCCTTTTCGTCTTCTGATCTTGTCACGGGATTTGTGATTCCAATAGCCTCAATATTCCAGAAGTCGGTAAGATCTGGTTTGCATGTAACAACTGAATCCATACTTGTGAATTGAAATGAATCATTGATTTCATTGCCATAAGTAAGAATAAGCAAACTTGGCACACTTTCCTTGTTTCCTCCATCCTGAGTTCGCCCTGTGACAATCCATCCTAACTTAGATGCTAACAAATACAGTCCTGGTTGAATTTCGACTCTTTGTTAAAGGATAATGTCTAGGTAGTAATCATTACCAACCAATAATTCTACTCTCTCATACTCGTCCTTTACTAGGATGTCATCAGCTAAATCTATATCTCTCACATAATTTTTCAAATGATCTGTGGATTTTTTATCCATCTTTCTTCTTTGCAAGGCTCCGCTGATAACTGGTACTATATTTGCAGAAATCTGTAAGTATTTTCCATTATTCAATTTGATACTTAAATTTGTTGAATGTGTTTTTATCACTTTAGGATTCACACTGCCAAAGGTGATAAGCTTTATTTCTTCTGTCTTTTCTCTTTTTAATCCAAGTTTGTCAGCTAAATGTTCTGAAATGTACGTCCGCTGTGATCCAGAATCGAACAATATTCGGTTTTCACAACAGATAGAATTCTTTGTATTTCTTATCTCCGCCTTCGCTGTTTGCATAAGAACCATCTCATCCGAAGAAATGAATGCATTTTCAGACACCAATTCACCTTTTTCCTTTATTTCACATACATCTTGAATACCTGCACAATAATCATTTCCTTCACTGACTTGGATATCACTCTCTTCAGATAAATGAACATTTGTAATGGGCTTCTCTGTAAATTTCTTTGGGCACAAACTCCGATGGTGAGAATCAAGTTCTCCACAATGAACACATAATTTATTTCGTTTGCACTCTGATGATTTATGACCGAATTTCAAACACTTGAAACAGCTACCTTTTAACTGCGATTTCCTTTCACCAACTGTTTTGTATTTAGGACATTCGTCGCTCCAGTGATCTTTTCCACAGTATCTACATTTGTCAAAATAAGTAGCTTTGTTTTGTCTATTGTTGGATGATGTCACAAACGCCTCCACTGTACTTGTTGGCTGGAACGGACGGCTTACTTGTTTTTGTGAGAATTGTTTACCCCTAAATGGCTGGTTTTTATCCGTGGAATTGAATTTGAATTGATTGTTGCTTGTAAATGTTGTGTCTTTTGACTTCTCCGTTCTGTCAGATTTTTCTCTTGCAATTACAAAATCATTGAGTTTTTCACATAGACTCATTATTGTCCAGTTTTCTTTTGTACCCTTTTGTATTTCGAGTTGAAGAAGGACTTCCTCTTGCAATTTTGATTTAACTATCGATACAAACACATCCTGATTTATATTTTGTTTTAAAACTTCTAAACTACGAAGGTGTCGTTTTAACTTATCGATGAATATTCTGAGACTAGCGGTTTTAGTCGTTGCGGGTTGCATATTGATCATCTGCTTGTAATAAAGATCTATAACGTCCTGCCTATTTCCAAATCTTTCTTTAAGTGTGTAAATAGCCACGTCATATTTATCATTTGACAATGTTAAACCAGAAATTGAATGTTTCGCACTACCTTCTAGTTTACTCCTAAGATAATTAAACTTTTCGATTTTCGACAACCGTTTGTTACTATGGATCGTACTTTCGAACGAATCCCAGAATTCAAGCCATCTCATTTTGTCACCATTGAAAGAAATCATTTCAAGTTTAGGTAATTTAACCGAGATTGAATCTTCATGTTCTTTATGCCATTGTCTTTCGATAATTTCTTGTTGTTGTTTCATTTGAGTTTGAACAATATCACTCATTTGCTTTTGAAGCTGAACAATCTGAGTAATATTTTCCTTACTTTCCACTCTTTCCTTTTTTATATATTCCACTAACCTTTCTTTAAGCTGATTCAGTTCTAGATAACAATCCATTGCCTCGGAACATAGAATACAATCTTCCTCTACTATTGTCGTAATATCCTCAGACTGAGCCTCCATTTCAGCAGCCACTTTACCACTTTGGTCTTCTAGTTTTTCCACATACATCTTAATTTTGTCGGCACATTTTGATGCTTTCGAAACAAATTGTTCATATTCCTCTTCTGTCACTTCTGTTCCAATAATTGAAATTCCTACTTTGATTTCTGTTTGAAGAATATTACGATATCTCGTCCGAACACCTTTTAGAAAACTTGCCATTTTGTTGTAAACTTAGGACACACTTTGTATTTGTCGTTCCCGGGTTCCGGCACCAAACAATGTTGCAAACACTGGAATTTGTTTCAGTTAAGAAATAACACTATTCCGTTTCACTATTTAATACATCTCCTTCATATCAACATACAATCACAAATTCAAATTCTCAATCATACAAATTACTGCGAAGTTTATATATAAAACAGAACTCCTGCATCTCCGTTGCATGAACAATCATTAATAACAATATAAAGAAAGGAGAAAACGGCGCAGAAATTACATAATAAATTTAACTTGATAAGTGTTCATATTCAATGTCCTAAAAAAGGTCAACGGACTTCATTTTACATTCGCCATTCGCGATATTCCCAAACACACACAAAAAAAAATATATTAATCAAATTGTTCATAAAATTCCTTTTCAAGTTCATATTTTTCTTCAATTTCTTGACCATCTAATATCTTAACTTTACGAGTTATGGATAAAATCAAAGTTTGTGTTTTGGTTTTTAGTGTTGATTGCTCTAACGAACGTTCTAGATTGGTTTCATCGTCACTAATAATAATGACATCTTCTGAGTAATCCTTTGTATCGTCAATGTCATTGTTATTCTCATCATGGCCTGTTGAAACACTTGAAATATCTTCGTACAAGTTCTGTGTTTCCTGCTGTATTTCCGAATCTTCCTGGTTTTGCAAGTCTTCCAAATCTTCCTGGATGTCCAAGTTTTCCACAATCTGATCAGCAATTTTCGATTTAAAGTTTTACGTAATGATCATTTCACAAGACTAACCATTCTTTCATAAAATCCTCCCATCCAAGGAGCTAATTCTGTAATGAATTTCCATCCATGTAATTCTTGCATTTGAAACATAATTTTGTACCTAATCACTTTTACAGATCGATCGCCAAATCACATCCATAACTTTATTAGAGAATTTGAACTGTTGCGCATTGTCACTGATAATATTCTTTGGCGTACCTCTTGTGGACACAAATCTCCTAAAAGCCATTAGAAATTCCTCTGCTGACATGTCTTGCAGCAACTCCAAATGCACTGCGCGGGTAACTGAACATGTAAATAGACAAACCCATCTTTTCTCTGCTTCACCATTGTAGCGAACACATATAGGACCTAAATAATCTAATCCGACAATACTAAATGGGGCTGACTTAGAAATGCGCATCGACGGTAGGGGAGCCATAGGTGGCATTTTATACGGTCCTCCTTGGAATCATCGGCACGTCAAACACTTTCTCAGAACATGTTTTACTGCAGATCGTCCCTTTGGAATCCAAAATCTCTGTCGAACAGAACTCAGCGTTTGTGAAACACCACAATGAAAATTTTTATTTATGGAACTTCTCTATAATCAAATGAGTGAATCCCTCCCCACGAGGAAGTAGAATGGGTAGTCTAGCTCCTTCACACAACTCAGCATTTTCCAATCTGCCTTTACATCTTAATAAACCATCATCATCAATGAATACTCCTAATTGCTGCTGAGTGTTGTTTGGCTGTTTTGAACATATTGCTTTATAAATTTCTGGAAAGCTTTTCCTCTGTACGTATTTCAGCCACATTTTTTCAGCACTTTCTAACTCAGACCATGTCAAAGTATCACTGTTTGCTGAACATTTTCGTAACTTTGCGACAAATCGTCTAACCCACGCGGTTACACGTATCAATCTTGAGTATGAAGAATACCTTGTATAATCAATTCCAAAAGGTGGTACTGCCTTTCGGAATTCTTTGTTATCATCTGTACACTGTAGAGACTGTTCCTCAATCTTCTTGCTTGATTTCACTTCTGAATTAAATTTCCAGTTAATTTCGTAACTGTCATTAGGTTCTTGAATCCATGAATGTTCTTCACTAGACAGCCATTCAGGACCATGCCACCATAATTTGCTCTCCTTCAGCTTCTGTACTGTCGTGCCTCGAGTAGCAACGTCTGCAGAATTTTCCTTTGAAGGGACATATCCATATCTTATCTCTGGAAAACTTTTTATTTCGGCAACTCTGTTCTTCACAAACGTTGACAAATTCTTATCAGAGAATATCAATTTCCAAACACATTGAGAATCGGTCCATATGTAGATTTGATTAATCGGCAAATTTAATTCACTTTTCACAAATTTCAACGATCGTACACCTATTAACACAGCCATAAGTTCTAATCTAGGAATGGTCATTCCTTTTATAGGTGCAAGTCTAGATTTCGAGAACACAATATCACATTTGAAATCATTTCCCAATCTCTGATGCAAATAAACAACTGCTGCGTATGATGTTCCCGAAGCGTCACAAAAGCATAAAAGATTGTAAACGGCATTGTCCCAGTTTTGTTGAGAATTTACAATACACCTAGGAATTTTGCAGTCAACTATTTGTCGTAATTCACCTTTGATCAAATTCCAGTCATCTGTATCCTTCTTTGGAATATCATCGTCCCAATCTAAATTTTTCTTCCACAACTCCTGTAGCAGTATTTTACCCCTCAATAGAATAGGTGAGAAAAAGCCTAAAGGATCAAAGACCTCAGACACTTCCTTTAATATTGACCTTTTTGAAATTCTTTCATCATTGTCATATTCCTTTGATTGTTTTATACTTATTGTATCATCCTGTACGTTCCACAGATGCCCTAAAATTTTCGTACCATATACTCCAGCTTTATCCTCTTGTTGGATTATTTCATTAACTTCATCACTATTAGATATCCACTCTCGAAGGCTCATTGAAGCTTCTCTAAACATTTGTTTGGATTCTGAATATAAGGTTACAGCATCACGAACGGTTTTTGCACCGGAAACCAAATTGTCAACATATATATCACTCTTAATCTTCTTGGAAAGTGGCGTATTATAAGAATCAAGATGGCACTCAATGGTTGCTCCTAATAAAAATGGACTCGATATGACCCCGAAAGGTACTCTACAAAAACGAAATTCCTGAATGTTCTTGATATCAAGGCTGGGATTTTGAATATCTTTAACCCTCAAAAATCTTGTTACATCTCTCTCACTTGTCTGCAAGCCAACTTGTAGAAAGGCCTTTTCTATGTCGGCAACCAAAGCTATTCTATGTAGTCGAAAACGCATCAACATACCTGAAAGGTTTCTGAGCAACACAGGTCCTCTATATAGGCATTCATTCAAGCTATGGTCCTTCTTATTTACCTTTGCAGATGCATCATAAACGATTCTAACCTTAGTCGTCGATTTAGAAGGTGTTATCACCGCATGATGGGGAATGTAGTGAATCAAACCTCCGTTGCTATTATCCTCAACCTTTTCTATTACACCTTTGTTTAGCTGATCCTGAAAAACTGCATTGTACTGTTCCATCAACTCTTGTCTGTTTCTCATTCTGTTAAGACAGGATTTCAATCTACCCAAAGCGAGACCACGATTTATTGGTATATCTGGCATTTCCTCTTTCCATGGCCATTTCACAAAGTACCTTCCGTTACTAAATTTTACACTCTCTCTAAATGCTGACATCGCCTTTTCGTCTTCTGATCTTGTCACGGGATTTGTGATTCCAATAGCCTCAATATTCCAGAAGTCGGTAAGATCTGGTTTGCATGTAACAACTGAATCCATACTTGTGAATTGAAATGAATCATTGATTTCATTGCCATAAGTAAGAATAAGCAAACTTGGCACACTTTCCTTGTTTCCTCCATCCTGAGTTCGCCCTGTGACAATCCATCCTAACTTAGATGCTAACAAATACAGTCCTGGTTGAATTTCGACTCTTTGTTAAAGGATAATGTCTAGGTAGTAATCATTACCAACCAATAATTCTACTCTCTCATACTCGTCCTTTACTAGGATGTCATCAGCTAAATCTATATCTCTCACATAATTTTTCAAATGATCTGTGGATTTTTTATCCATCTTTCTTCTTTGCAAGGCTCCGCTGATAACTGGTACTATATTTGCAGAAATCTGTAAGTATTTTCCATTATTCAATTTGATACTTAAATTTGTTGAATGTGTTTTTATCACTTTAGGATTCACACTGCCAAAGGTGATAAGCTTTATTTCTTCTGTCTTTTCTCTTTTTAATCCAAGTTTGTCAGCTAAATGTTCTGAAATGTACGTCCGCTGTGATCCAGAATCGAACAATATTCGGTTTTCACAACAGATAGAATTCTTTGTATTTCTTATCTCCGCCTTCGCTGTTTGCATAAGAACCATCTCATCCGAAGAAATGAATGCATTTTCAGACACCAATTCACCTTTTTCCTTTATTTCACATACATCTTGAATACCTGCACAATAATCATTTCCTTCACTGACTTGGATATCACTCTCTTCAGATAAATGAACATTTGTAATGGGCTTCTCTGTAAATTTCTTTGGGCACAAACTCCGATGGTGAGAATCAAGTTCTCCACAATGAACACATAATTTATTTCGTTTGCACTCTGATGATTTATGACCGAATTTCAAACACTTGAAACAGCTACCTTTTAACTGCGATTTCCTTTCACCAACTGTTTTGTATTTAGGACATTCGTCGCTCCAGTGATCTTTTCCACAGTATCTACATTTGTCAAAATAAGTAGCTTTGTTTTGTCTATTGTTGGATGATGTCACAAACGCCTCCACTGTACTTGTTGGCTGGAACGGACGGCTTACTTGTTTTTGTGAGAATTGTTTACCCCTAAATGGCTGGTTTTTATCCGTGGAATTGAATTTGAATTGATTGTTGCTTGTAAATGTTGTGTCTTTTGACTTCTCCGTTCTGTCAGATTTTTCTCTTGCAATTACAAAATCATTGAGTTTTTCACATAGACTCATTATTGTCCAGTTTTCTTTTGTACCCTTTTGTATTTCGAGTTGAAGAAGGACTTCCTCTTGCAATTTTGATTTAACTATCGATACAAACACATCCTGATTTATATTTTGTTTTAAAACTTCTAAACTACGAAGGTGTCGTTTTAACTTATCGATGAATATTCTGAGACTAGCGGTTTTAGTCGTTGCGGGTTGCATATTGATCATCTGCTTGTAATAAAGATCTATAACGTCCTGCCTATTTCCAAATCTTTCTTTAAGTGTGTAAATAGCCACGTCATATTTATCATTTGACAATGTTAAACCAGAAATTGAATGTTTCGCACTACCTTCTAGTTTACTCCTAAGATAATTAAACTTTTCGATTTTCGACAACCGTTTGTTACTATGGATCGTACTTTCGAACGAATCCCAGAATTCAAGCCATCTCATTTTGTCACCATTGAAAGAAATCATTTCAAGTTTAGGTAATTTAACCGAGATTGAATCTTCATGTTCTTTATGCCATTGTCTTTCGATAATTTCTTGTTGTTGTTTCATTTGAGTTTGAACAATATCACTCATTTGCTTTTGAAGCTGAACAATCTGAGTAATATTTTCCTTACTTTCCACTCTTTCCTTTTTTATATATTCCACTAACCTTTCTTTAAGCTGATTCAGTTCTAGATAACAATCCATTGCCTCGGAACATAGAATACAATCTTCCTCTACTATTGTCGTAATATCCTCAGACTGAGCCTCCATTTCAGCAGCCACTTTACCACTTTGGTCTTCTAGTTTTTCCACATACATCTTAATTTTGTCGGCACATTTTGATGCTTTCGAAACAAATTGTTCATATTCCTCTTCTGTCACTTCTGTTCCAATAATTGAAATTCCTACTTTGATTTCTGTTTGAAGAATATTACGATATCTCGTCCGCACACCTTTTAAAAAACTTGCCACTTTGTTGTAAACTTAGGACACACTTTGTATTTGTCGATCCCTTGTTCCGGCACCAAACAATGTTGCAAACACTGGAATTTGTTTCAGTTAAGAAGTATCACTATTCCGTTTCACTATTTAATACATCTCCTTCATATCAACATACAATCACGAATTCAAATACTCAATCATACAAATTACTGCGAAGTTTATTCATAAAACAGAACTCCTGCATCTCCGTTGCATGAACAATCATTAATAATAATATAAGAAAGGAGAAAACGGCGCAGAAATTACATAATAAATTTTACTTGATAAGTGTTCATATTCAATGTCCTAAAAAAGGTCAACGGACTTCATTTTACATTCGCCGTTCGCGACAATCGGATGAAAATTGAAAATCCTTTCTTTACCCCATTATTGCTCCTTATTCTGAAAGCAAGGGGACCAGGGCCTCCATTATATTTTTTTTTATGCCTTAAATAATAGTGTGAAAAAAATTCTTAAATTTCGGTTAATTAGAACGAAATTTATCGTCTAAACCAGTGTGTTTACAGACGAACGATACCGACGATGAAAACGTTATACCATAATTTTTGCGGTGGTATAAAGAGGACAACAAAGGCCTTCACCAAATGCTAGTGTCTTTATTACATCCTGTTTATTGCGTTAAAATTTTTTCTACTTTCTAAAACTTGTTTTTTTTTTTAATGGAAACCATCGATATTCCGAACATGGTTCTCGATCTGTCAGATTATTTTGTTTAAGTGTACTTATTATTTTGTGAAACTGCAAAACCAATTTAACTGTTCCAAAACATAATATTCTTATTAGCTTTTTCCCTATCGTAATGAATTTTAAGTGAAAAAATAGTTTTATCAAATAGTTGAATTCCAGCTTACAGTTTATTAATCCTATATATGTAAACTTATTTGTATGATTTATATGGTTTTAAACACACGTACACATTACAGTAAAAAATAGGTGTGAGTTGGTCGATGCTTCCATGTTAAAATATTCATCGTCCCAAGACAAGGTTTCGGAGTCCTGTTCGTTCTCCACTAACTCTCAACAGAATACATTAACAAACTGATGCGGTCAAAGTGATGACAAATATGCGTGAACTATAATGAGTCAAAATTGACAAGATATTATTGCTTATAATTTTCTGGTGATGTTTGTATATATTAAAGCTGACTTGCGTTGATATCGTTATTTCTCGTTCTCACGAACCTCAACACCGTTTTAAATCTAAACCGTGCACCGTATTAAGTACGTGTATATACATGTTTTCCCAACCCCTAAAAAAACCATTTTGATTGAAAAACGAAATGAGAGGTGCACAATGCCATTATGTCATACAGCTTCTGTGAAAAGTTCATTAAATTCTCTTTAGTGGTTTAGGAGAAGCTACTGATACAAGTTGGGCACCCGTTTGACACTAAGTCTATGTTTCACCATGGGAAACCCTAAAAATCATTTCGACTGAAAACCAAAATAGGGGTTGCACAATTGCATTATGTCATAAAGCTTTTGTAATGTAGAAATATCTTAAGATCAACAAAACGGGGCTTCATAAATAATTACACGCAACATTAATTTAGGAAAATATATCAAATAACAATGACGGTTTGGGAGACAGATTTCTGCAGGATATAGCTATTGAACTCAGGGGTTTCTAAAATGCGTACTTAAGGAAATATTGTATTTTTCGGAAAGCAGAGTGCTGTTTTCTTGTATGAATGGAAGAATGATTTAATACTACCCTTAGATCACTCCTGTCAAAAGATTACCCGACTAAAGGCATGAATGAGCAAATTGAAAATAATCAAATCTCACAATGTAATGATGATCAGCTGTCTTTTATACAAGTAAAGTTCGAAGATACCAAAGGGGCAGCCAAAACCATAAATCAAAAAGAACGTACAACGTTTGGCCAAACATAGATACAAGACAAACACTGACTACAAAACATAACACTGAAAACTGAAGACAGAGCAACACGAACCCCACTAAAAACCGGGGTGAGATCATGTGTTCCGGAAGGGTAAGCATCTCCTGCTCCACTAGTGGCATCTGTCGTGTTGCTCTTGTTAAAATCCGGTAATAAGTCGCATTCGGTGGTAAGTCATGAATACAACTCTTCAACAGTCATCTATTCACACTTAATTCATTCTTTTTGTTTTTCTTCAAGAAAATTTAATTCTTCCATACATATTTATTAATATGTGAACTGAAAACAACAAACAATGTATACAAAATAACGCAAATATCGCTTGTGTTAAAAACAATATATGACTCCTAATTAATATTGATTTAATTGTAGTGCATATTGTTGTCTGAAAAAAATCTGGAGTGAAGAGCCAATTTTGTTAATACTGCCGTTGTCAAAATATTGATAATTTATTAAAGTTATATTACGCTGACATCTAACATATTTTTTTGTTGTTGTAATCTTGATCTTTATACATATTCGAATGAAAGCTCATGTTATATTACAAAACACCTATTAAATACCTTATTATCAAAGATTAGGTTGGTAATTTCTTTATTAAGTACACAAAATGACAAAGTCGCTTTTTTCAGTCTGGATTTTATTTCACACATTATCAGTCATTCAGCGTTATCTCAAAGTATCATGAGTGATTCACACTGGCTTCCTACATTACACTACGTTTATACCGTGTAATACGATTTAAAAAAAATAAATAATATAATAAAAAAATAAGAAGAAGAAAAGAGAAAAATACTGGTACTATTCGTTCTATAGAATTGTGATGATACAAATGTGAGCCTTAAACCCGTACATGTACATCATATTAAAAAATGGAGACCATTTTTTGAATGAATATTGATGACCTTTAAATGAGTCACGTGACACTCCTTTTGCAACGCATGTAAAAATTATGTTTATATCACATTTGTCTTGCATTTTACGGATATTCGTACTGTTTCCATCATTTATTTTTTACTAGTAACCAATATAAACTTCCGACGCAAAATGTACATATGTTTGGTTGAAATTCGTTTATTTGTGTGGGATTTCGTAGTTTTATGTACAAGTTTCCATCTATAAATGAGGTTTTTTGTTTTATATGGGAACCGCTAATTTATAAACTAGCATTGCAAGGTTTATTGTTAGAAAATTATCGTGTTCTCAGCTTGACGATCCCAGGATGTAAAATGGACCGTGATATTATATGGGGAGCAAAATTTCTACTTCATGTTGGCTAAAACAATGATTTAATGTTATTTTAGGTATTTTTGACATAGGTTGTTAAAGGCAGTACGCCTCGTATTTTCACGTGTCCAAAGAACCTCGAATTTACAGTTTTCGAAGGTCATTTCATGTACATTTTGTTCATTTTGATTTGTACTTCCGATTTTTAGGATGTAAAATCGTTTATTAAAATTCACAAAATGTACTTATTTTCGGTATTTTCCTTATATACTGTATGTAGAAATGCAATACTCAAAAAGGCGATGGCATTTGTTATGCAAATTAGTAAAATGGTCATAATTCTTCCATATGTGTATTCTGTAAAATTGGTACATTTGTACCTACGAAATAAGTACATTTCTGTACATTCATGAATAAATAATGGCACTTTGAAGAAAAACATTGGTACAAAATATCTATGATTGTTATCTCGCTTTGAACGGCGCATAAGAGATACAGTATGGAAGATCTGCTTTAAAACAATACGTTCACATATGGACGTGAAATTTCAGAATGGTGGCA
>JAOXYJ010490367.1:0-14783 GCA_028566555.1 Lithophaga nigra | reverse complement strand
GGAAGTAAGAAACTGTCTACCATTTGCATATAATAGCCTAGTTTATGCATTAGAAATCAGGTAGAAGTGATCTTCAGAATTTATAGGAATGTTGTTTCCTAATAATGAAATATCTCATATTTCAAATATATTTACTTTTAGCAATGAGAAGAATAGCACTGGTAATTTTTTCCACTGTTTTGGTGGGGACGGTTCTCTGCCGACCGAAGCAGTCAATAACTAAAAAGACCACACATCAAAACAGAACTGATGGTAAATAATTCCTTCTTTTCTTAGTTTCAAATAATATTGAAAGGAAATCCCTCAATCCTTTGTTTATTTAATTGGATGTAGAATTAGTATCATAATTCGTGTAAGACGATACATCGGCGCCGCTAATTAAGGGCAAACTTAATTGCAGAATATTTACTTCACGTCCTGAGCGATTCCTGGGAATGAACTATTGAAGATTTAAGAACTTCTTCCTTAAGTCTTCCACGTAAAATCAAATAGGAATTACGAAATAAACCTACAGTTTATACTGTTAGATATAGACAAAATTTTAATGAACTAAGCTTAATAATATCTAAAGTTTTCGAACTATAGTTTCCAACAAAGAAAACGGTAATTGATTTGTAATTGTGACCATATAAACCTCTTGTTTCATATTTCTACAAGTATGTAATATCATTTCACAATTTTGTCTGCGTATTACAAAAGTAGGATGTTCCCATTGTTATGAACATGGAAAATTCTTCAACCATTTGATGGTTCCAAGTTAAAAATTCGACAATACGTGAATTAAGTCTGTCATGCTTTATGTTGTACCCGACTCTTTACTTAAAACCCTAGGTATTTAAAATTGAATGGCAAATCATATTTTCAGTGCACAGGTAGGTCAAGCGAAACTAATTAGGTGCTTTACTAGAGTTCCCCATGATGACAACGTACACTTGACAATACGTAACAGCCATACAGTAAGAATTTCTTTTTGAATTGATTCGCTGAAGGGGGAAAAGATACATAAAAATTTAATATTAATATATGACTTTCATATTCTGAGTTCAAAGAAAGGAACATAGATTCACTTCAGTATAAATGCTGAATATTTAGGCACTGAAAATTTGAAACCAATAAATGATTTTCATATTGAAAAGAACGGAACGTAGCGTCGTTTCAGCATAATTGCTGAAAAAAACCTGGCTCTTAAAAATCTGAAAAAGTTATGCACTTAAAAATTCGGAGTGCAAAAGCACTGAAAAATCTTAATACCTTATGCACTTAAAAATCTGAAAAACTAGGCATTATTTAGCTACTTAAAAATGTGAAAAAAAATTAGGAACTTGACAATTTTGCGTCAAAAGAAAAGAACATAGCATCGTATCAGTATAAATGCACTTAAAAATCTGAAAAAAAATTAACTTGACTCCGTTAAATTGGTTCTTTAATTTGGTAATACAAATTCCCATACTACATATATAATAATCATATATGCATAGGCTGTTTTCATTATGTGGTTTTAACCACATAAATCGGTTCTTTAACTGTTTCCTTTCTGTACTTACTCTGTAATATAAGGCCACCTATGCAAACAATACATGTAATGGAAGAAATGGTAAGAAAATCTGAGAATTAATCTATGTTCCTTTCTTTGAACTCAGAATATGAAGTCATATATTAATATCAATCCATAGAATGGACAATCAAGCGAGGCAGACAAAATCCGGAAATATCATGCAATCTCTAATCTTAAATAAATGTATAATTCGCGATTTAAGGAACGGAGAAACTTTAAACATTCCTGGATCCAGCCGATTTTTTTTCTTTCAAGAGTCCTCATATTGCCGCATTACTTTTGGTTTAAAACTAAAGAATCGTGCAATTATATCAGCAACACTAATAATTTTTAACACACAAATATGCACATACATGCATACATATCAGAAGTACCGAAAGCTAAAACAATTAACAATACCGGAAGACAATGATGATGATGATGATGGTGATGATGATAATGATGATGATAAGTACATGGTAAAGGGTCATATCTACAAATTCTTTGGCAAAAGAAATCAGAAACCATTGTTTTTTTTCACAGATGTGTGTGGAGACAATGAGTTTAAGTGTGACAATGGTGACTGTATACCTGATTATGACGTATGCGATGGATGGAAAGACTGTAAAAACGGCGAAGATGAAGACGACCGTAATGAAGGTAATACAATCGAAAACCAGTAAATTTTGACCACCGAAGCCATTTAATCATTGCACATTAAACAGATATTTTAATGCAAATGCATTTAGTTGGCTTAAGTGCTAGATGTATTTATAATATGAAAAAAATCCAGTAACTGAATAAAATACTACAACCAAGAAAACTGATTCAATATTCCCTATAAGGGCGGGTCCACATAAAGCAGGTACAGATCATTTGCTGGATACCTCCAATATGCCTTAATAAGGACATCCCTTTGTGATGTAGATGTCGCCGATTCTATGACGTCACTTTTTCTTTATCATTTTTACACAAAATGGAAACAAGGTCACTTTTAAAAAAGATTTTTCAAAACAATTAAAACTTGGTATCCACATACATTTTGATCTTAATGTTTATTTGTAATTTACCTATTAGTTTTTTCGAGGATTTGTACACGTAGATGTAGGATGAAATTCGGTTACTTCTTATAAGGTTAACAATTCTTGATAAAGAAAAATTATTTTTCTATGAAGTTTTTCGTTAAAATACCCCCATTGGTTCATTTGTAGCGGTAAGGATAAATGTAGTGATGGATGTGATAAAGAAGGTGTGACAATTTGGATACGTCAAAAGCATTTTCGATTAATCATGATATACAATGCGGGAAAATCAACAGGTTTGAAATATCCAAGAACCATTCCATACGAAAAAAATCAGTAATTTTTACATTATGCATGGTATAATATTCACATTCTTTATAGTGAACTAATCTTTGGCAGATCTAATAAATATCAGGTTTTTCGAACTAAATTTTTCTTTGTATTTGATTAACTGCCTCTCTGAATGATTAACTGCTATTCACTGTGGTGGTATGCACAGTAAGCGATACCTTTCCGAATGTGAACTTTATGGCGTGAATGTCTTTTAGCCTCATGTCTCTAGTAATTTTTAATATCTTGATCATACTGGATACACTACGTTATCTAAAGATGTCGATTTAGAAAACCTTCGGTTATTTCTTTCTTTTGTCATCGAAACAAAAAACGATGACGACAGTCTTCCTACCTAACTTGCGAAAGTGTCGATACAAACAACGTTTTATTGCATATTTTTCCAGATGTTTTCCAATATCTCGTTCTAAGATTCTCACTACTAATATTACTACTGTACAAGGATATGGTTTAAAAATACTGTGAAAATATGGTGTAAATCAGATATGAATCCTAAAAACTCCAAGGAATTATTGAAATTCTTGATACTCCTCTGAAAGCCTGTATCAGGGTCAAAATCTTTTATTTTTCTACTCTCTACGCAACAATTGAAAATACAGAACGTTCGAAATTATTAATAACACATTTTCTCGTATAAATGGGATTTGCAGGTACAAGTATTTGGTGTTTTGTAGGAAATAATCATATTTTGTCAAACACTGCACAAATTCGAACCACAAATACATAAAAGTGAAATTCTACACATGCTGAACTTTCTGACTGACAACATATTTGTTGATTCGGTTGACGAATTGATGTTTCCATTAAATTGTTTGAACCACATAAAAAGTTTCTTTAACTGTTTCCTTTCTGCAATGACTGTGAAAGTAAGGCTACTGATGCAAGCAATAAACGTATAATGGAAATATCATGAAATCGCAATTCTTAAACAAATTTATAATTAACGATTTAAGGAACGTAGAATTTTTAAACATTTCTAGAACCAGCTGATTTAGTTTCTTTCAAGACACTTGATATTATTGCATTACTTTTGTTTAAAAACTAAAGAATCGTTCAATTATATCAGCATCACAAATATTTTCGGTATTTAACACATATATACACATACATGCATATATACCAGAAGTACCGAAAGCTAAAACAGTGAACAATTTCGGAAGACAATGATGAGGATAATGCTAAGTGCACTATCACTAAGGGTCATATCTACAAATTGCTTGGTATAAGAAATCAACAATCATTACTTTCTCACAGATTGCGATAGGTGGGACGACTGTGATGACGGTGAAGATGATTTCTGCGAAGGTAATGAAGGTACCTATGAAGGTAATATAAAGCGAAAACGAGTAAGTTTTGACCACCGAATCCATTTGATCATTGCACATTAAACGAATATTTAAATGCTAACGCAATTGATTGGCTTAAGTTCTAGATGTAAAGAAAATCCCTTTATGATGTAGATGTCGCCGATTCTATGGCATCACTGTTTCTTATTCATTTTTACACAAAATGGAAACAAGGTGACTTTTAAAATAATTATTTCTAAACAATTAAACCTTGGTATCCACATATATTTTTATCCTAATGTACATTTATGGTTTACATATAATTTATTTTTTTGGGGGGGAGGATTTGTAGATGCAGGACGAAATTTTGTTACTTTCTAGAAGATTAACAAATTTAGGTAAAGAAAAAATATTTTTCCGTGCTCTTAAAAATCTAAAATATTTTGGCACTTAAAACTTCTGAATCAAAAGAAAGGAACATAGCGAGTCGTCTCAGCATAAATGCAGAAAAAAGGCACCTAAAAATCTGATATTAATACGTTACTTCCATATTCTGAGTCAAACTAAAGAACATAGCGTTGTTTCAGTATAAATGCTGAAATAATTAGGCACTTACAAGTCTGAAAAAAATAGCCCGACTCTTTTAAATCGGTTCGTTAAATAGTAATACGAATTCCCACAATGCATCTATAATAATCATATATGCATAGGCTGTTTTCATTATGTGGTTTCAACAACATAAATCGGTTCTTTAACGATTTTCTTCCTTCAATGACTATGAAAGAATGGCTACCGATGCAAACAATATACATGTAATGGAAATATCATGTAATTCACTATTTAAGGAACGGAGAATCTATAAACATTTCTGGAACCACCTGATTTTATCTTTCAAGAAATTTGATATTACTGCATTACTTTTGTTTTAAAACTAAAGAATCGTGCAACAATATCAGCAACACAAATATTGTCAGTATTTAACATACATATGCACACACATGAAAACCAGAATGAATGAACTTTATGCTCATGAACTATATTACATAGTTATAGAGACAATTTATATGAATATACAATATATAAATAATGTAAAATGTGCATGCGTGAGCAAATACAAGTTAATTTGGAGGACTTACTTTCACATCGACAACTTTTTACGAAGATATAATGCTAACGTTGGATCAATTGAACATTCAACATTCGAATTCCGATGTCTTTATACCAAAGTTCAACATTCGAAAAGTGGGGACCAATCGCCCCAGTTCAACATTCAACATTCCAGTTCAATGTTCAACATTCCAATTGTGAGGTCTAACCGTCCCAATTCAACATTCAACATTCCAGTTCAACGTTCAACATTACATTTTTAAGATTTATATGCCACAGTTCAACATTCAACATTCCAATTCATCATTCAATATTCGAATTGTGATGTCTATATGCACCATTTCAACATTCAATATTGAAATTGTGAGGTCTAACCGTCCCAGTTCAACATTCAACATTCGAATTGTGAGGTCTATTTGCCTCAGTTCAACATTTAAAATTCCACTTCAAAACATTCAACGTTCGAATTGTGAGGTTTATATACCCAGTTCAACATTCAACATTCGAATTGTCCCAGTTTAACATCAGTGCATCGAAAGGAGTTGATTGGAACAAAAACAGCACTGAAATTCGAAAATTGATATTTCACCTTTTGAACCGGATATTAAAATTGTCGATCCCGAAAAACCCACATTTCCTACCCCTGATTTTTGCCATCAGCACATCGAAAGGAGTTGATCGGAACAAAAATTTGGGGCTGAAATTCAAAAATTGATATTTGACCTTTTGAACCGGAAATTGAAATTTTCGATGTTGAAAAATCCAAATCTTTTGTCCTGATTTTTGGCATCAGTGCATAAAAAGAAGTTGATTGGCACAAAAATATGAAGCTCGGAAAATTGATATTTGAGGATCGATCCAAGGACCTCTACTGTGGTAGATCTACATCTTAACCACTAGACCACACATTTGTTACTAAAAGTTTGTTTGACTAACGTTTAAACAAATGAAAATGAATACAGGCCGTACTAAGGACATATAGGAAATTTCTTTGAAATGTATTTTGATATATCCAAGGAAAAATTGAAAGTAGATTTAGTTTATATGTATAAATGTACTATTAAGTCGATAATTTCTACATAAAAATTGTTTGCATTACGGAATCTGAAGATTAGTATATTGTTTTACATTTTCTTTTCTTTCATACTTAAGGTTTTCAATTTGCGTACTTATTTTTATTATTGAATAAATAAGATTCAAATCTAATAAACACATACAATAAGGCGTTTGGTATAAGGATATATATTTGTTTGCAATAAGGTATATAGGTTAAATTAACACTTTTCATTACACAGGCTTGGTGGTCTAGTGGTTTGATAAAGAATAGAATACTATTTACACCCTTTCCGAAATGGTTCGAACCTAGCTAAGGCGGAAAGTTTTGAGACCAAAATTGCATTTAGTAACACTTCAACCATCATTCAGTTTCAATATATGGAGAGTCCGTTGGAGATATTAAGTCTCAAAGTACGACTCTAGTCAAATGAAAATTGTCCGGTAACAAGCGTTAGAGTACTGAAATACAATAGCTTCGCTGGGGTACTGTCGTACAATTTCCATAACAAGGGCACATAATGAAGATTTATCCTGTGATGCCCTGTCCCCAATACAACACACAGACCTTGGATCAGAACATGATTCTTAAGTCATGTATACAAAGTTTAACACAAAAAAATACATGACAACCCCTAAAAACTTACATATAGCTTTCCACAGGTCCTTCCCCAATAAATATACACGTTTACCGCTATCAATTTTGTATTGACAATGTGATGTCATTTAATTATCAATTTCTTTTAAGTTACATTCACCACAAAGAAGTTTTTATAAAGGCGTAACTTTCGAATATTCAATTTGATACAGGGTAGCCTTCAAAATTAATAAAGGGCAATACACGAAAAGATATTGACACGGACAGTTGTAACGTTTGTAAGGTGTTGGGGATGAATTTAAACAAAAGTTTACTATAGTTATACAATATTCAAATACATATATCAATAAGTAACAACTGAAATAATAGTAATTGTTTGCATGACGTGCTGTAACAAATCCCCCCACAAAAAAAGAACAAAAGAAAAAGAAGAAAAGAAAAAGTTAAGAAGGAATAAAACAAGAATGCTTACATGTTGGGTATTAAAGAAGCAAAGTAGACACATTTAAGTTTATGTTACAGTTTAAAATAATATTTTAATGCTTTAAATATAAAGTTCTGGAATAATAATATAATAATATATAATAATTATAACAAATTGCTTAATCATACGTGAAATACTTATAGTAATTTGAATATTCAGCTCTGTGTTTTAAAACTATAAAACATATTTTTTTCCTTACTGTGGTACATTTATGAAACTTCTTAAAGCTGTGTAAATATTTTTCGTGATACAAAGGTAAGACTTTCAGATTTATATTTATTACTGTGCAGACTTGATAAAATTTAGCACTGAAATTTTAATTCTTAAAACTTGGAAACGAAAGTAAGAGGAACACTGTTTCAAATCCGCGATGTTAATTGAAATTAATTGTGCTCCGATGAAGGTCAAACCCTGTCTATTAACATTTTTATAGTCATGCCACTATAGAAGTAGAATGTATAGAATAAATTCTATGTACATGTACGAAGCACTGCAGTTGTATGTACGAACCACTGCAGTTGTTTAACCTTCATAGTGATTTTCATCTAGCTTTGTTTCTGTTTTTTTATTCAATTTGTGTAATGGATCACTCTGACGTGGTCAAGACATTTGATCATTTTATTAAGACAGTTTTATTTTTGTACATGATTTGTAAATTCTGGGACATAATGTTCCGGAACCGTTTTGTATTAGAAGTAAGTTTTGAGCAGAAGATAAAATTTGATCGAAAAGAGCGGTCGTTTTCATTGTTCTTCCCACAGTTTTGGACAAAACAATATATGCCACACAGCAGCATTAAATGGTGGAGAATCCTAATTTTTGAAATACTGACGTACAGGATATTTTATTGAAAATTTATTACAAAAACCGTAAAAACGAGGTGTAAATTAGACAGTTTTCAGGTTTGATACATGACCGTAAAAATGGCGCATGTGTGATGTTTTTATTTTAACAGATTTTCAGTCATAATTATGACAATTTTTCTTGAAGTTTAACAGTGAAAACAATATTTTAAGGCTACAGACAGTTTATGTATTCCCAAAAGATACAAAGCAAATCCGTAAACTCTGCCCCCCCCCCATTGAGCCAAAACGTGTCCCAGTTCTGCTAAGTGACAGGTAACAATACACCCTGAAATTATTTCTTCTGTTTCGGTGTGAACCAGGTGCCACATCTGAGAACAGGTTACAATTTATCAAAAATAATTTGGAGACATAACTACAACATTTGGATGAAATTTATCTTGCATCACATGACAATTCTGCTGTGAACAAGAAATTGAGGCAAATATTTATATTCACAGGACAATTTAGAAAGTGTTCCTTTATTTGTTTGTATATTAAATTTATCACTCAAACGTCCGTAACAACTATCTTGGAAACAGAATCTTTCAAAATGATGACTGTAAATTACATCAGCACATTTCAGATGTAAATCAATACATTGAAAACACAAACAGACGATTACATACTAGGACAGCAAAATTTTCAGCAGACCTATCAAAGCCACATAGAAGGAATTCTCATTCACGCACAGTTTATTCTTACAACTTTTGTTTGTAATGAGACGGTTTTATCTCGCCAGTGAATTAGCAAAATTGTGGTTAGTAAGGTTAACTCGATAGATCAAAGAAGACTGCTACAACTAAATAGTTGCCTACATTATTGTTTACTCCGCATCTTTTACTGTGTAAATGAATAAATATTTAAAATACATCGGAGTAATATTAGTTGTTCACATGCAATTTTTATTTGCATACTACTGTAAGTTTGATGTAAAGAATGCCATGTGGAAAGTATTGCCTTTCCTCCGGTTTTGGTGCATACATGTGTCTTGATTTCATATTATCTATGTATAACTTTCTGATTTAAATAGAAGGAGTTCGGTTACAAGTGGATAGGATTGCCTTTCTGAAATCAGAAATTTTACGTAGAATTTTATTTATAGTGGAAAGGATTGCCTTAAGTTTCCTGCACAATTTACAATCTGAAAGTTATAGTGCCGCATTATTTCTTTGTGCATTTACATGCATCTGAATTGGAATGATGATTTTAAAACTGAAAGTGAAGAACATCCATATATTAACCCACAATTTTTACCGGTTAATACATCAACTGATAGTTTTATTCAGAAATATGTCATTGTTACTTTCTATACGCATACAGATCCACCAAATTTATGAATAGTTATTGATCTAGGTTTAGGTTTTTCTTACGCTTACGTTTCAAATATCGGCAATAGGATACCGAAGGAACAAGTCTAGAAAGGCATAATCCATAGACAAGGCAAAGTTGGAAACACAGAAACGGTTAACCACAAAACGACAAGAAGACAATATAAAACTAAAGAAATCAAAGATATTCTATAGCATAATGGATAAATTGGCTACATGTACAAAGTTCTCGGGATATCCAAAAGACAATCGTTTACAATTCTAAAAAACAATTTCAATTTTTTGCAACACTTCATGAACTTGAAAAAAGATAGTGACGATATACGTAAACTTGCAGCATTTCATCTTCATCTTCGGGGCCTGTCCTTACCTGGTAGAATAGTCTTAGTTGTAGCCTTGATTGATATGCAGTCATGGAGCATTTCACAGACAAATATGTAAAGTTCAATTGGGAAGATCCATCTGTTGTCATCGCAAATGACATTTTCAATAACATGAAATTAAATCACACACAAGAAATAGAGGATTTTTTCTGTCACATAACTAAAAAGCTACAATTATTCGAAATCTGAACATGAGGTTATGGCCAAATTCATAAATGGTCTCCCAGACAAACTTGCTTTTTTATGTGAGAGCAGACAAATCATAGGACCTGTCCGAAGCCCCTTACAATAGCCAAAACAGGTAAAGCATATAAAGACAAGGAAATGAACCAACTTTATCGGCAGCACGTAATGTCACAACAAATCAGTCTGAAATGCAAAGTCTCAAAAGTCAGATGGCTCAGTTAGGCGAGTTAGTAAAGGACATGTATCCAAATCAACGTGTAAAGGTCCAATCAAAATGCGTTAATGACTCTGAATCAAAGTACTGCTTGTCCAACGCAGCTCCGAATTTTTACATGTTTTAAATGTAATGCCACAGGGCATGTAAAAAGGAAATGCATCTGGAATGACAGTGGGGATATTTTTCCAAAAAGCATTTGTCAGCTTTGCTCCCAGTATGGAAATGTTGCTTTACCATGCAGTATTTATAAACAAGAAAATGTGGGTAGCAGCACATCCACGGTACAGTGTCAAATATGCTCTCACACTGGCCATTCATTTCCCAAATGTGCACATTTTCAACAGAGAAACCAATCACACCTGGGGACCACAGGGCACATTCCCCCCTCCCATAGGAGGTCGTGCATAAGTGCTACAAGAATTAGAAGTAGATCACCTTCCCGTGTCAATAGGAACGTAAATAGAAGTTTTTATATGACAAGTTATAATATGTCTTCGGACCTCTACGCAGAAACAGAAAATGAACCAAATGTCTGTAGTAGGGTTGATGTAACATTTTTAATCCTAACTGTTCGTTTCAATACATTAAAAGTATCTGCTTTGATACATAGTAGATGTTCGATAAACATAATTTCAAAGCAACTTTACAATTCATTGTAGGTCCACTAAGAAATCTGAATTTAATCCTAATGCAGGGTATTCTATAAATCTTGCAAATAACCAAAAAATAGAGGTTATTGGTACAGCTGCAATTAAAATGAATATCTCAGGGAAAAATTATATTTTCACATATATTTTGAAGACGTCTTCGTATGCTATTATTTTAGGTACAAATTACCTGACTGAAAATAAAAGGATGTTAGATTTTAGTGAAATGACCTCCACACCAAAATAAGCTAATGTCTACTGTTTGACAACCGTTTTGCCTAACTTAGAAACACTCATCTGGGGCAAACTTCCTGCAAACATTTAATTTGGACAACAAGGAATAAGTACATCTTGTAAAAAGGACTTCTAGCTTCGAAAGCTGTTGTAACGGTTTCAGACGACCGTTTAGTTCCCTTTAAACTGTTGAACCGAACAAATGATCCTATTGACTTGTATAAAGGGATAACTTTAGCAAATTTTAGTGAAATTACATCTGAACATTTGCTCTTTCCTTGCAACGATATCAACAAAGATCATGTTTAGAATATTAATCTGATAAAAAAAAAAGACAACCAAAACGAAGTCGGTCAGTCCGATAGAGAGTGTACTGCAAATGAATCTGAAAATGAAAGTGAATTTATTTAAAATTTTCGCTTCTGTGTTGTGAGTTGTAAGATTCGCAGCTTATTGATTTACAGAAATTTTTAAATGACATTAAGGATATTTTTGTTACTTAAACTAATCCAGACTAGGGATTTACAGATTTTGTCCAAAATAAAATTATATTACGACCGGATGCAAAACCAAAATACCAAAGGTCGTATCGTGTGTTACTCGGCAAACAAGGATGTATTACGACATCATCTTGAGAATTTGCTCAAACAAGGATAATTTCGGCCGTCAATCCGGACGAAGACCTGTCAATAAGCCCTTTTGTCTTGGTTACTAAACTTACAAATACATCAACACGTAGTCCTCCTTATGATCAGGAATTTAACCTTTCTCAGCTTCGATTCTGCTGCAATTTCAGGTACTTAAATATTCAGACTCAGATTTTTCGTATCTACGAGACCTTACCGAGTCTTTCATGCATCGAACGCCAACCTTTATAACTTCAATAGATCTGAGCTAAAGTTTTTTCCAAATAAAGATTCATCCAAACAGTTGTAAATACACAGCTTTCAACACGTGTTTTGCAACGTTTAAATTTACTTCTTTACCGTTGGGACTTAGTTCGGCACCAAATTCATTTTGGTTATTAACGGAGTTCTCTCTGGATTAACATTCAAATTATGCTTATAGTACTTATGGACCATTAAATGATCTAGAAATAGTTTTCGACCAATTCAGAACCGCAGGTCTGAAATTAAACCCACTTAAGTGTTCTTTTGCTAGAATATCTTATATATTTTTAAGACTGAAGGAATAATGCCACCACCTGATCGTTTCCAGGCACTGAAGAATTATCCGTCACCCCGTAGAGTTTTAGGGCTGTTCGGGTGGTTTCGTAAATTTATTCCAAATTACAGTGAAATGACACTACCAATGACAAGGTTGCTACAAAAAAGCACCACTCTAATTGGAACGATCAGCAAATAAGGTAATAACAAAATATCGAATTCTAAGGTATATTCAAAAAGGGAAGTCCATCAAAACTGAAAATGCTTTCCAGGAGCTTAAATATCAATTATTAAATTCTGAAGTGTTGGCCTTCCAACAATTCAGTCTCCCATTCTATTTGGCTGTCGAGTCATCGTCGAAAGGAAAGGAATAGGCTATATGTTTTATGTTATACTAGAAACTTCTAGACGAAGACGGAAACTTTGAGAAATTCAGGGTGGTACAATTTGGTTCAAAATCGTCGAACTTGAGCTACAAGGCGTTGTCAACAGCATAACGAACTGTTTAAGCTACGTAAGAAGAAACAGATTTATTGTTGATTGCGACCACAAGGCGTTGAAAAATAACTGAAAAGAGCCATATACGATCGCATTTACGAACAGTATGAATTCAAATCAAATTTAAACCTGCACCACAAATGCAGAAAGCAAACGCCTTATCTCGATGTGTCAAATCAGATATCTAGGAAGGAAAGTCCAGCCCTGCAGCAGACGATCTTTATTTCCCCTTATGCTGAGGAAAAAACAGGAAAAATAGATATTCTTAATCCTGTTGCATATAAATTAGAAAATTCTAATTTCGTTCATTACATTTTAAACGATAGTACCGATGCAGTATATACAGCTGGTACCGAGAATAGACACTGTGAGAAATTCAATTTACACGTTAAACCTCAATTTTGAGACACACGTTCAGAGGATGAAATTAAAACACAAATAATGGCTAAAAACATTAATTATCGGGATTTGTTAGAAATGCTTTCATTTACACATCGTCTCAAACTCAATACATCGTTGGAATGCACACATTCAATATTAAAACCACACAAATCGGTTGTAAATTCGACCGTAACAATTTAACAGAACTTGGTGGAATTGATTGCATTTCCACATATTGCAAAGAGAGTTAATCAATACTAAATACGCCGTTCGAACACAGAGCGACAATATTTACTGAATAAATCGATTGAAGACTAAACTCCTATTTTAAAACCTGAGTTATTTACGGCTGTTGCGAACGAAGGCGAAAATTTACAAATTATGCAGAAAATGATTGCATTTCCTCAAAATATACTACAACAATAAATGAAACAGGTCTCTTGGATCCTTTCGTAAATGATATTACGTCCATCATAAAGCCAATTCTCACGGAAGATGAACATGTTAATTCTATTGCCAATTTTCCGACAATTCAGGATTTATATACTGGAAATGATTTCCTTATCAGATCCACCTATACGGATAATGAATATTTGCAGGATATAGATTTTACGTCCCCGATTCATAATGTAAAGACACCAGGGATACTTCATTTAGGAAATGATCAGATTTCCAAACAAAGTAAAAATGAAAAACATACCCGTAAAATGGAAGAAGCTCAACAATCTATTGATTATTTCACACAACATGAAAATGATATGTTGAAAGATGGTATTGACTAATTTAAACGATCAAATTTTAGCCCTAAAAATGTGAAAGAATTATAAAGAATGATAGTGAAAGAAATCCTTTCATTCAATATCTTGATAGACAGAAATTGCTCAAATTACAAAAGAGAGCCCGAAGACTTATACTTTTATTCACAGATTATTTATTAATTGACGGTTTACTGTTTCATTCAAGAAATGCAAAATGTAAGCAGATACAGAGACTGAAAAACTATCAGTTGGTTTTACCAAAAACAATAATGATTCATGATGTTTTAAAAATTTACCACGAATCGCTGATGGCTGCTCATGGATTGACATTATCAGTGAAAATTTTTATTTTCAAAATATTTCGTCAATTGTTACAGACTTTGTTAAATCATGCACTGCATGTTAGAGCAGAAAAACTACCAAAGCGCACACTAAATCTGAGATTGTCGCTTTTCAAACTCCATCCCAACCTTTCCAGGTATGCAGCCCGACCTGGTAAGTCCACTTCCTATTTCAAACAGTGGAAATACATACATTTTCACGGCAGTTGATTTATTTAGTAAATTCTTGTATACTACCCCCACCAAAACTACCGATTCAATAACTGTGTCTTATGCTTTACGTAAATTGATAACGAATTTTGGTCTTACGGGCGTGATGATTAGTGATCACGGAAGTGCCTTCGTTCATGCAAATGAACACACC
>JAOXYJ010489264.1:0-14785 GCA_028566555.1 Lithophaga nigra | reverse complement strand
GACAACAAAAGTAAATAATAAATGGACTTTTCCTATCTCTTTTAATTGAAGAGTTAAATTCTTTTGTTCTCGTTTGAGCTCATTCCCGCCTGCGACATCTTGGGGTCATCAGTCGCCCTTGAAATGACCAAATTGTCATTTTTGTCAGGTGATGGACCAATTAACACAACAAACATCACAATTGTTTTGTTCTAGCACGGTCAAACATACACGTATGTTAACTTTTAATTTTGCAAGTTCTCACACCGAGATATTTGAATAAAAGAATGGAACACGTATTCATATTTTACGGATATCGGTAATAATAACTATCAGCAGGAATAAAGTTCATTTATTTAATTTATTTATTTATTTTTCTTTCATTTTATTTGATTTTATCGAATATTAGTCGTGATAGAAAGACATCATAGACATACCTTATAAAATTTTAAGTTAAACTATAATCCCAATTTGAATATCTTTATTCCTTTATATTTTGTATATTTCATACGTTCTCAAATTACATGTGCATGTACCCGACAGACGATTTGTTGACAATTTGTAAACAAACGCTTTCTAGTGTTCAAAGATAGCTAGCTAGTGTTCAACAATAGCTGTCTACGATTGCTGGCAAGACTATTTCTATCTGGCGAAAAGCTTTCTATTGTTGATAGCCTTTTGACAGCCAAGCTTTCAACGATAGCTGGCAAGCTATGAGTAATTTGAGCTACTGTATAACTTTTACCAGGCTGCTACTGTATAATTTATCTCAAACAATCATTCAATAAAACTCAAAACCAAAAGCCTGAAGACATAAGTTATCCTTAACACGACATTGACCAAGGTCATTAGATCAAAGGTCAAGGTTACGTCCTACATTTTAATCTTTTTTATTTTTAATAATATCAGAATAATTTCATTATCAAAATTTTGCGGACGTAACATTATCGATTTGTATTTAAGCAATTTGATAACATATGAGAGTAATACTCCTTTAGACTTTCAAGCCGGTATTTCAACTTGCAAAACTTAAGAACCTTGTTTTTAACTATGTGGTTCCGAAGATGTTTTAATAAATTAATTGTTAAATTACGGCTAATTTGCATGTACATCCGTGGCGGCCATCTTGTGAAATAGAACTACCCGGCAGATACAGTTTTGAAAGAGGACCTGTATGGAACTATCTGCGTCAATTTTGGTTCCTACAGAGAAATAAGTTTTGTTGTACTGTGTTGAAAAACGATCATTCTGCGATCATTCCTGTCACTCTCTGCAGCTGGTCAGGACAAGCTGTTTCAGAGAAGAGGATTTTTAAATGATTTTTCAGTCATATTTTCTATATTATTGTGAAATTATGGCTAATACGGCCACCCTGGTCATCTTGTGTGAAGATGGACGATCTTAAATCTTAATTTCGCCCCAACTAGAACATTTTCGTGGAGCCCGAGGAAGAAACTGGAAAATATATCGAATTTATCCTCTTAAACCAGCCAGAATGATGAATTTCTATTGGCTTCGTAGACCAATGTCGATTTTCAGGACATAAATTGTGTAGTGTTCATCTATGAATGCGTATTTATCGTATCGTTACACAACAATTTACGTCCTGAAAACCACTGTTGACATAACTGTGCTTCAGATTGATACGAAGCTATAGAAATTCATCACTTTCCGGGGTTTGAAGGATGAATTCGGTACAATATTTTCCTCAGCTTCTTCCTCGTTCAGAAAAGTTTTCCCATGTGTTTGATTTTTTTTTTGTTATTGTTGAATTCTCGCTTCATTTGAGAAAATTTCTTATCATTTCTATTTATTTTGAAGTAAGCACAGGAAAAAAATGTTATTTGAACCCTTATCGCAAAAATTATACGGTGTCTACGGCCTTGACAATTAAAACTTATAGAGGAGATAATAGTGAACCAACACCTATCTATGGTAGTCGTATGGTAGGATAGCTAAAGTGGATACCGCAACTTAGTGATAGCTTCAGTGTTGTTGTCTTTATATTTTTACTTAATTAAAACTTATGTTAAATTAAGAGGTCAATACTTTTTCATATGATCAAAAACTTGTAAACTGATACAAAACAAATTGACGAGAAAAACCCATTAGTAAG
This sequence comes from Lithophaga nigra, assembly GCA_028566555.1. Classification (NCBI taxonomy): domain Eukaryota; kingdom Metazoa; phylum Mollusca; class Bivalvia; order Mytilida; family Mytilidae; genus Lithophaga; species Lithophaga nigra. The sequence continues at coordinate 12,690 of JAOXYJ010489264.1, read as the reverse complement.
GATAAACTGGATAATAGTTAGAAACAACTAATTTTACTTTATGTTAATTACTTTTTGGTAATTTTACATTTGTGAAAATGCACCAGAATAAAGAGTTGTTCGCTTATTTCGTAATATTTACTTTAATTCTCACTTCGGAGGAAATAAATACTCAGTAATGTTAGCAACTATCTGTTTCCATATAATAGCAACTCTATGCATGTCTTTTACAGTCTCATACGAACTTCCAAGTTATAATATTCAACGCAACATTCATCTTAAGAACTATTAGTCATAAAGACCTGGGGTCTTCTGTATACCGCTTGACATTTTTTGTCACCAAGGTCACAAATTCAAGGTCAAGTCCTAGTTTTTGACCTTTGTTAATTTTAGATGTCACATGGTCAGTCTCATATGCGGCAAATAATACACACTGCTATTATTCAGTAATTCACATCTTGAAAAAGAACATGATCTATTTTATAAGACTGTTTGTCATCATCGAATCAGTTAACGTACATGTAATTCTTAAAACGAGGTTATAGATGTATCAAAATATTTTCAAGGTCGGACTCATAGCCGTCCGATATTATTTCTTCTGGACTGATTTACTGCAGCGGTAACTATCATAATGCATACTATTGATATTCTATTGATGGATTTTAATTTTAGAAAATGAGTGATAAGACTTGAAAGATTGTGTGTACGAACAAGTATTATACACGACTTGTCAGAGATTTTACCTTTACCGTTTGAAAACTTGATTTCGTCATAAAACTGTTGGTTACAATAAAAGCAGCAGGTTATTACATATCTATACATTAAAGATTGTAATACTCGACGCTAAAGTCTCAAATCGTTGTCTTGTTTTTCCAAAGAACCCATTAATCTTTTGAATCGGTCATCATCGAGAGCCGATTGTCCATTAATAGCTTTCTCTCGTTGTAACATTTTATTTCTTCTATCCTCGAACCCAAGAACAGAACTAAGATCATTCAGAGCTTGATCTGTTTTAAGCAGTAATTTCATAGGTAGTGACATTGTCAATTTCAATAAAAGTTCATCTGACGTCAGTTTATCTGTTGATGTGTTAAACAAACATGTTTTAGAACGTTTCATCTCCATATTTTCAGTGAATTTGCTGGAATTAATTTTACGATCATCAGAAAAACTCTTTTCATTTTCCATCATTTCTTGTAAAAATTGGTGCGTATTCTCATCAAGATCAACCAATTTTAAATTCTCCCTGAATGGCATTGTAATTTTGCATGGTTTCTGTCCACTTAAGTCATCTTTAGTGTTAATGTTCATCAGATTCTCATTGTAAGTTTTTTGTTTATTTTTAGTATCTTTTCGTTTACGTTTCTGTTTTTGATTATTTGCATCCTCCATTTCCAAAACTCCCGGGCCTTTTGTACTAATTTCAGAATTACCCTGCCGCTTTTTGTTGTTCAGTTGCATTGACAGTAGGACATCTTTCGATCTATCGGAGCCTTTACCGCTAACAGTATGAAGATTCGGAGATTTGGACAATCTAGGCAGTGGTATTAGGTCAGACCGCTTCTTCATTTGAAGAAGTGTCTTCTCTTTCTGTAAAATCTTCTTCGTGTTGTAACTTTCTTGTGTATCTCCTTCCGTGATTTTCGGAAACAAAGCCCCAGTTATCGTCATCTTGCCATCCTAAAACAGTATAAATAAGCAGATATTACTATTGCATTCTTACTCGATTACAATAAAGATTTCAATATACTTTCAAAGTGGCCTACCTAGCCGTGTGGTAGAGGTCGCTAACGTACATCAACTGTAGCCTGACACTGCTCTTTTGTGTTTGAGTCCTGTGCGATGCTTTTCATGTGTTAAACTTCCTGGGGTAGGGATTTCACCAGTACAGTTGGATAACTGTCAGTATTTTCTTCCCCCACCAAGTCTGGTAGTCACGAAAATTGCTGAATGTGACGATAAAACTAAACGATCAAACTGAAGATACTTTGAGAAAAATAGTATAATGAATATCATTTTCTATACAGACTTGACTTGATTTTTTGAAGGAGAACAGAACTATACTGGTATTGACACTTAATGTATAGGTTCTGTAAGTTACTCGATTGACTAATTGATTGAATGGTGTTCTTTTACGCCACTATTAGAAATTTTTCAATTATATTGTGACGTCCAGTAGAAGTGTGAGTACCTAATGAGAACCTCCGACCTTCCGCACTTCATTACTTTCTTATCAATTAAGGTTGGAGTCGAATGTATTTTTTCCCCAAGCCGAACTCCAGTATTGACAGACCTGTGATCTATTGTGGATGTGTGATTCATGGACATCTGAATCATTTCATTAATACTACTTGGCAGAGTGGTAGTGGTAAAAAATTTGTTGGAAATAGGTATATGTTAGCTCATATTTCAGACTATGAAAGTCACTTATACTTCCGCTCATTATTGTGTATAATTTTAATATATAACCGTGCGTCCTAGTATATTGAAGGGGCTTGAACTGTCCATTATATTCACATTATATAGCAGGAGATACAGACTATCCCCTGAAACCTGTATGTAGATCATACCTGATTTGATGATTTAGAAGAACTTGAGACTGGCGTATGTGTGTGTATTTCTGGCAATGAACGTTTGTAGATATCTTTCTTTTCTGATATATCATCCTTCAGCTTTGCAAATCTATGAAAATCACAGAAATATAAATAGGTTTTTATCATGTTACTTCAATACAAGCATGTCAGTTACATACATGTATACAGCAGGAGGCGACAAAATGAAGTCTTCTTCTTTAAACCGGCAAAAGACAAAAAATTAATGTCATGAAAATTAGGTCATTTTTTAACAGATGCAGCAAATTTCCAAAAAAACTTTTAGGTCACACCATATTGATTTTTAGTTCTTTGGATTTTCTGCTGAAAATAATGGAGCGAGCGAGCGAAATTTTTATTTTTATTTTTTTTCTCCCCAATTAGTTTTTGGTAAGCGAAGCCCAAAATATGGTTAGGGAAAAGTGGGTTTTTTTATTTTTTCCAATGAAATTTCTGTTCTAGATTAAAAAAAATTTACTATTCAGTGAAATGAGGCGAAGAATCATGAAAATTAGAAACGAAAGGCGGTATTTTACAATTTATTTTTTTTTCTCAGCTCAAACTTTCAGAAGTGAGCGAGTCCGAAGAACTATGAATTCATTAGCGTGGCCTTAGTGCTAATTCAATACCTGTTGAGAAACAAAAGGTACAGGAACAATCAAACGTTTTTTTTTTCATTTCACAACGTCCATTATGTTTATTATACAGCTTCAAAACATTCAGTGACCCACCAAATAGCAATATTTACAGTTCTACACTATACTTATCGTCCTTAGATTTGTCTGAAAATTTTTAATTAATTAAGCACATTCTTGAATGGGCATTATCTTAACCTAATGCTGCGTTCACACGTAATACGTTTTCTGATACGTTTTATCTGAAATGTTTTACTTTGAAACTTACTTATGGTGCGTTCACACGTACATTTATTGCGCAACGTAAAACGTTTTCGAAACGTTTCAAAACGCATTGTGCGTTCACACGTTAAATAATTATCAAAACGTTTCGAAAACGTTTCAGCTAAAACGCAATATCGAAAACGCATCAGGTATACGTTTTCGATATTGCGTTTTCACTAAAACGTTTTCGAAACGCATTATTAAGCCGTGTGAACACATATTTGGTGCTTTCCGTTTCAAAACAACAGGTGCGTGTTTTTATCTCTCTTTTCTAGTATATTTTCTCGATTCATCTTAGATGTTTTGAAGGTGAGTTGAATCTACAGTTTAGATCTACAACCCGAAATAACTAATTTCATAGCGTACGATTAGACCAAAACATTTTATTGGTTTGTATTTTTTCTTTTGAATCTGTTTTTTTTTTTATGGTTAACTTTTCATTCTCTTACTGTATGGTCAGATGGAGCTCCTATTTTATTTCAAAACTGGGCATACCCATTTATAATCAATTTATTTGTGTATCGCGTTTTTTATTACGTTACGTAGACCGATTTTATTCCGATTTTATTCCAACTTTTGCGTACTAACGTAAATGACGTCATTGCGTATCTGACGTCATTGAGTATCTAACGTTATTTTAACTTTGTCGAAAATCGAAATATGTCGAGTGAATGTAGGGGATCCACATGGTCTTTCATGGAGACCTCAGTGCTAATTGATCTGTGGAGACAGGAAAACATAGAAAAGGAACTTAGTGGCGTGCACAGAAATAGGCATGTGTATGAAAAACTTTCATACCAAATGAAAGAACATGGATTTCTTCGTTCATGGGATGCTTGTAGGAGTAAGATAAAGTCGTTGCGTTTCTTATACCTTAAGGCAAAACAACAGAATTCGCGTTCTGGAGAGGAGAGATCGAAATTTCCCTTTTTCGACGAGATTGATTCCTTTCTAGGAACAAGACCTATCACAAAGCCTGACGTTCTTTATAATGCTGGCTCAGAATTGGTAGACGGAACTTCAGAGGAAGGTTAGTGCATAATCGAATGAAATTTGAATTTCGCTTTTGTTATTACAATCAATCCGCATTAAGTATGGACTTTGCCTTCACCTCTTGATCGATTGGCACGTTCTTATTGCTTATTGTAGATAAATCACGCCCATTTCAATTATTATTCCTACCATCTTTCTAATATGACAGAAGTTCATAATGTTATTTCCAAAATGAAAATTGTTCAGTAAAACTTATCTAAACTGATTCCTGACTAAACTGAAAACCTGTGTAAATCAAACTTGTTCTCGAGGTCACTAATATAAATTTCTGAAACCTAACCGAACATAATTTTCAGTCCAAACATGGATCGGTTTGGACAGGTTTCATGGTACATTGTATATGCATTTCAGTTGGACTTCAACATGTTTTATTGAAATAGCACAAAATCATAAATCCTTGTAGATTTTTCATTGACACAGTAGGCATAAATTAATTCAGTGCAGACTTAAAAAAAAGAGACACGTTAAATGATATTTCAGTGGAAAAATAGGCTTCAAAATTGATTATGAAAATAATTTCATGAAAAGATAAAGTATTCAAATTTGGGATCGAATTAATTTGTGTAAATACAAACACGGTTTATCAAAAAAAATTTGATACATTTATGAACCTTCGCCAAATATGATGTCCAGCTTGGAATGTAAAAAACTCCTGCAGGGAAACGTCCCCGTGACGCTATCTGTAATTTACAAGCATACGAAAATTTTCAATAAAACTAAAAATATTCAGTTCAGTTATTCGAATATCTTAAGAAAAGTTCTCAAATTTTATAATGTACAGTCAGTGGACATAATTATTCGCCACCTTCGTTTTTTGACATAATTTTCTAAGCTTTAGTATTAAAGAGTTGATGATTTAAACAGCAAGTAAAAATTTAATGTAACAATTTTACTTACGTATATAGGGAATTGTGACACCAAAAATTACAATAAAACTGCATAATATTCTGTGTTTAACGGTAAAAATTTCGTTAAAATTGGATAAGAAATGACTTCACATTAATTTCTTGAAAAATTGTGGTTTTACATAAAATACTTTAGGAAAAATTGAAGGTCGCGAATAATATGTCCACTGACTGTACTACCAAAATAAAGAAATGACAGTTGTTCTTAATATATTTTCCTCTGCACCTGAACATATGCGCGATCTGGTTATCGTTTCCATGTGAGTTTCTTACGTATATACTCGAGATACTAAATGGAGCAGTCTGAATGACAGCTAATTCTCTCGCCCGTTGTCGGGTCACTTTAACGTAACTTATAAGCAAAGTAGACCAAGCATGAAATGTAGGTCAAAATGACACAGTTGTTGCATGGCTGTTCGGTACTATCCAAGATGTATCCTAGTTCCAAGACTATATGCCATATATTATTTAAAGATATGGACCTTAACGCAAACTTTAACCATGACGGACGGACGAACGAACGTACAAAACGCTATATCCCCTTCCCCAACTCCGTTGGGCGAGGGGATAAAAACGGGGCGGAGAAACTAAATATGTGGGAATTGCGCACATGTATTAGAGTACTTTGAATAATTAATCTGAATTTCAATGACAGTTTGCTTACGTAGACAGAAGAAAGTGTTTATTGTCTTATGTATTATTTTTCTGAATAAAATATGTTTAAACCAAGAAACTGTTGTAAACCGTCAAAATGTATCCTGACGTTATGTTAATTGCAAAACATAAATGAACTTTATAAAAACGTGAAAGTATAATATGGAAACTCTGGAGTGCCACAGCCTTGTGTAAACGATTTAAAAACGTCAGCGCACTTACAAGTTAATTTAGCACACGAGTTACTAAGTTAAGAACACGAGTTGATAACTTGAGGATACGAGTTACTAATTTGCGCGAGGATTTCATACCGAAAAAATATGAGATAATAACTCATTATTAGGAGATATTATATCAAAGTTATGCAATAATCTCCTCACAAAATTTAAAACTGTTACAGTTACGAAAACAGGACGGGAATATCGAAAAGCTAAATGGGGCTTTTTTCAATTTTGTCTTTGTTTTCACTTTTGTATTTATATTTCCCAGCCTAAACAATGTCAAGTGCCTTATTTTGTTAAAACTTTCCCAAACATTTCTTTTTCCGTGATCAATCAATTGTACAAATTACTTAGTTGGAAAAAAAGAACGTATATTGGGTAAATGTACACCATAAAAAAAAATCCTGGCATACAATAAAAAACTCGTCAAGCAAAGAAGCGAGGCTTCTAATGCTGTTATTTACCTTCAAGTTGCTGTAAAGCTTTCACCAATGAAGTAAACACTCATTTCAAATAGAAAATTAGGAACGGTCACTAGCTTCGACATGAAGGGTATGAAACTGAAAAATGGAACGACCACTTTTCCAATAATTTTGACAAAACGTACCAGATATTCAGCATTTTCTTTATATTACAGTTGGACCATTAGCAGATGAGATTGTTGATGAGAACAATGAAAAAGCAGAAGGCAAAAGCACCAACACTAGTGAGAAGCAGCAAGATGATACCAAAGAAGCTACCCCTGATGTCTCAATTGAGAAGCCTTCCACTAGTGGGAAAACATCTAGTGTATCAGCTGAGAAACCAAAAGTCTGCAAAGTGCAGAAATCACGAAAAAGACGAAACGAAGATATATTTGGTAAAACAAAGTGTGATACGTTTCATACCAATTGTTCCTAAAACTTACTATAACTATTCTACCGGCAAAGCCCTTTAAATAAAATCTGATGTTTCTTTTTATAATACATGTTTATACATAGTACGAAACAAAAAAATAATATGTTTCAGGATTTGTTTATAGATAATTTTGCATGGTTTTACTATTTCCGATTTCAGTTAAGGTTAAATCATATTATACTGATTATTTAAGCCCTCCGTCTGTTTTATTGCCCTACAAAACTATTTTTATACCCCCCGCAAACAAAGTTTGGGGGTATATAGGAATCACCTTGTCCGTCCGTCCGTCTGTCTGTCCGTCCGTCCATGTACCTTGTAAGCGCATCTCCTCCTAAACGACTGACTGGATTTTAATGAAACTTTACACAGTTGTAGTACACTACTTGCAGATGTGCATGAAGGAATATGGTTGCTGTCGAAAATTTTAAAGGGGAGATAATTCAACTTATACTCCGAAACATGTTCTCTATGGAGAGATGGGCTTGTAAGCGCAACTCCTCCTAATCAGCTCATTGGATTTTTATGAAACTTTACACAGTTGTAGTACACTACCTGTAGATGTGCGTGAAGGAATATGGTTGCTGTCCAAAATTTGTAAGGGGAGATAATTCAACTTATAATCTCAAACATGTTCTATATAGAGAGATTGGCTTGTAAGCGTAACTCCTTCTAAACAGCGTATTGGATTTTAATGAAACTTTACACACTTGTAATACACTACCTGCAGATGTGCATGAAGGAATATGGTTGCTGTCGAAAATTTGGAAGGGGAGATAATTTAACTTATAGTCGCACATACGGTATGTTCTGTATGGAGAGATGGGCTTGTAAGCGCAACTCCTCCTAAACGGCTCATTTGATATAAATAAAACTTTAACAGTTGTAGTACACTGCCAGAAGATGTGCATGAAGGAATATGGTTGCTGTCCAAAATTTGGAAGGGGAGATAATTCGACTTGCAATGGGTTTGTAAGCGCAACTCCTTCTAAACAGCTTACTAGTTTGTCCAATTGTGAGTCAAACATGTATAGACAGTCCACCATGATAGTGTGTCAAACATTAACTGTCAGTCCACAATTGCCCTCAATATACAGGGTTCAACTGGGGGGCGGGGAGTATTAGTCCCTTTAGGGACAGCTCTAGTTTATTGTCAATTTTTCTCAATGTATTTTGGGACGCAATACATTACCGCGACTGTTAAGAGTTTTCATTACCGCGACTTGTTTGGTTGATAGTGTCCCGTTATTGTCTCAACAGTTGCCTTAATATACACCTTGCTTAAAAGCGGGGGCTGTATAGTGTTCGTTGTGTCCCTCCGTCCGTCCCCACCTTGTATCCACAACTCGCCCAAAGTCAGTGAATTGATTTTAATGAAACTTTCACATATTCTTTATTTCATGATGCCATTGTGCATTTTCTATTTTAATGCTAACATTTATTACGGATTTAGCTGAACTTTCGACTTTGGCTAATTTTGATCATGCTAGATATAGGCAAAATATCTCTGAAACAGCTGTTTTTTTCATTTCAGGTGAGTTCATGCACGCTTTTAAAGAAATGGAAAGTTCACAAACAAAGATGTGGTTGGAGCAGGAGGAGAGAAGGAGGAAGGAAGAAGATAGACTGGAACATCAGCGTTTTTTGATGGACAGAAAATTCCAGATGGAAATGTTACAATTGCAGGCAAACCTTCAGATGCAGATGCTAGCAATGTTTAACGGTAATGGTCGTGGTGGTGTTGGTGCCTCGGTATCACCTAGTGGAGATGGGTCAATGAATCAGGATGATACTACCGGAATGCACGTACATCAAGCAATGGAGTGTTTAAATAACGATGACTTTACATTGTCATATTTGCAATAATTGCATTCGAGTAACATGTAGTTTTCTTTCATGAGACTGGTTTTTATTACTTCATTAGATAAAGTTGTTTGTTCAAAATACGAAGTGTCAAGACTTTGTCACCACGTTTGATTTAACTTTTCCCCTTCCAGATTTACCCCCTAAAATCTTAAAATACAATATGGATATCTCCTAATTATACCCCCGCTTGAAAAGCGGGTGGTGTTATAGTGATGGGGATGTCTTTCTGTCCGTCCGTCGGTCCGTCCCCACTTTTATAACCACAACTCCTCCTTTTTACAGGCGAAGCGAGGCGGAGCAGGTAAATCATCACATCTGCAATAGAAATTGTTTAGGAGTACACCACTTCATTCACCCAAAGGGTCTTGCATATAGAAACTACAGGCTCACCTGAGCCTGAATCGCTGACCAGGTATACCTGGCCCTTTCAAGATTGTCTTACACTTTCAGCTTAAATTGGCAAAAAAAAAAAAAAAAACAAAACAAAACCATAGACTTTGTAGATGTCCATCCAAGGAAAATTCCTGTAAAAGAACATTTTCAGTGACATCTGCCGTTAATGAAAAGAAAATTGCTGAAAGTATTTCCCGTAGGTTGCTATACCAGAGTATGTTCCACGGTGGCTGTCATCTTTGATTTCACATCGACAAAAAAGGGGAAACAATTTTGTAGAGGACCGTCCAAGGAACAATCCTGCAAAGAAACAGCTTCATTGACAACCGTGGTTTCTGAGACGAAGATCTAACATCTGTGGTTTCTGATATTTGAAGGTATTTTCTATAAGTTCCTATGTTTAACTGTATTCCTTGGTGATGGCAATCTTGGATTTTAGATCGTCAAAGAGAAAAAAATCAACTTTGTAGAGGTCTATCTTTGGAACATTTCCGCAAAGAATCATTTCAATTGACATGTATGGTTTCTGAAAAAAAGACCTTTGAAAACCTTTTGAGAAGACGGCTGAAAATGTAAACAAACAGTTAATGCTGATGGACGACGGACGAGGACGGATACCAAGTGATGGGAGCAGCTCACATGGTCCTTTCGCAGTGGCGGACCCAGGATTTTCAAAAAGGGGGCCGTCGGAAAATTTGGGGGGGGCGGCTGTCAAAAATCTGAAAAATGTACTAAAAAAACTACAATTTTCGGCTGAAAAGGGGGGACGGGCCGCCTGGCCCCCCTCTAAATCCGCCTATGCTTCGGACTAGGCCGTGAACTATAAGAAAAGTATGCAAAGTGAGTGATGATACTTACTGTTCTGAATTTTTAAGTTTTTTAAATCAACGGCAGCATTGTTTAACTGTGACTTCAGTGCAGAGATCTCCTTATCCAAGTTAAGTGCAACCAACTGGTTAACTTGAGTTTTTATGATCTCAAACTGATGTTGAAATGAGTCGAACTGTGCCAGTTTTGCTCTCAGTGTCTGGACTTCCTGTTGGAGGGATTCATATTGTGACTGGGTTGTGTGAATATTGCCAAGGAGAAGACGTTTTTCGTTCTTAGAAGAATCGTCGCCATTTTGACCTATGACACTGTAGGATGTAACAATTACTGCTAGAAATACTGACGTCGCAAACGTGAATGCCATACTGCAGATTTTCAATTTAAGTTCCTAATGTTTTTGAGTTAACAACACAAGAAGAAATGCACCGTCCTTCAAATTCGTTATAACTTCGTTCTAGTAATTGAAATTGCCATTCCTTTTGACTTCGAATTAGATAAGACATGTAAAATATGCAAATGGTTGTCTTGTGTATGTCGTGAAACTAATAGATGGGACTCGGATCATGTAATTCGTCGAAGGTAATGAGAACAACGCAAATGTTTCTAAATGTAGAGTACAACAAAAGGTTTTATTGAATATTTGCTAGATTTATTGCTAAAATAAAGAGTAAAAACTTTAAATAAAATTTTTCTTCAACAGTAAAGGAATATTCATGTATTTTGACAGTCGCATTTTAATGTGCGCGCGTCCTTCACATCTTCTTATACACAACTCCCCTCCACACTGCACAGATACCATATTAATGGAATTGTGGTTCCTATTAAGTCTAACACCTTCTATCATGTCTGTAGAATTGTCAAACTGGATTAAAAAAGAAACAAACACGTGTTGGGAACTTCTTCGACGACCCACAGCAATGATAGTAGAGTTGTGTGTTGCGTTCGGTTGTGGTCTTGACGACGGAATCCTAGAATTGGTCATGACCAGCTGATAGTGAAAAATAAATGTGCGAAACATCAATGTTGAAAACTTATGCATCAGAAACGACAATCCAGCAAAAAAAAAACGGCGATATAGACATGTACAGTTAAAATATTTAGTAGCACCATGAAGCTACATATTTAGTTTTTGATGTAATCTGAATATTGGCAGCGTTTATTTACACACTGCAGTACATATTGAGTCAATGTTTGCTGATATCATATGTTATGGGCCAGACACAAAACAACATTGGCACACAATTTTAGTTTGTGAACTTGAACTTGATGGAATTCACAACACATTGTCTGGTAGCAGTGCACGTTCTATCGTTAATAAATGGTATATCAAAACTCGCTGAAAAGATATGATGAAATACATATCGTGTATAGAAAATTTCAATTTCTGGCTAGAAACCTGACATTGAAGAATAGATAATGAAATCCCCTCTGGAGGATTATACAAAGTATCAACAGTCTTCTCTAGCCTGTTAAAGACTTGAGCAAAAATTTTCCAACCAAGATCGAATGTGCATAAATAAGATGCCTCAGGTTTACAAACTACAAATAAACTACATATATTTTTTTTTTATTAACAAATAACCTGAATTATTTATGTACAGTTATTACTCGAAAGTACGGAATCTCCCAGAGCGATTCTGTATGTTCAATCTGAACGAATAATCGTACCCAGCCATATCTCTGAGTGGGGTACACTTTCGGTCCCATTACTCGTAATGTAGACAAGAAGTGAGTGAATTACTCCCCGCGCTGTGATAAGCGAAATCAAATTAACGCTTACCTGGTTTGAAATAATTGTTCCAGTGTGTCCGTATCGAATGTGGGAGAATTATACGATTATAAACTATTTTAGCACATTTTTTTCAATTGTAAACCGCAATATTTCAAACAGAAAAAGATGAATTTTGTGGCGCAGCTGTATATATATCAAAATTACAGAAAGTGATCACTGATAAAGCAGTTACAATCAAGTTTGAAAAGCAGTCTTAATCGGTAGGTCAGTGGTGACAACACATAATGTAGAGTCAACGCAGACTGTTTCACTTCAATTATGGATCGGAAATTAACAGGTTATAAGTTTTGTAACACATATTTCGCTTTGATATTAACATTTAAGAAAGTGACGTTGTAATCAGATGTTTAACAGGGTAACAATTACGCAAAAGTTTTATCATATCCTCTGTATGGTTCAGAACTCATGCCAGACAAGACTGTGATAGACTGACAAGGCGATTACTACAAGGCTCCAGCTATTCGGCGGCGGGCCCTAATAACCGATATTCAATATACAACTAAAATAACCTGTGGCGTCTTGAACTGATATGTGGGACTTATTTTGTTTATTGTTTTTTCTTTTACTTTTTTGACACAAAAATATGTATGACTTTTTTTACATATGTATTGATGC
>JAOXYJ010487053.1:0-14788 GCA_028566555.1 Lithophaga nigra | reverse complement strand
GTCGTATATGTAAGATTTCGTCCCCTCGTTTAACATGTGTTTTTATATCTCTTTCCCTCTTTTCAACGGCACACATTTATTTCTGGATATTTGTTATGTCTGAGCCAGAAAACCGATCCGGCAAAACTATTTTACAAGCAATTTTTTTTCATTTCCTGTCAAAATATTTTGACACCAGATACCAGTATAAATGTATCAAATATGAATATACATGTACATAAACACAACAAGACAGGAGTGAAAGCTCAGTTTATTCGTCAGTGATACACAGGTTGTCAACATGATATGGAATAAAATAAAAAAAATAAAAAATAAAATCCTCCCACCCACCCCATATTTTTTTGTCAAGGTGGATGAAAATCTACACATTAATTTGAATTGGCCTAATACGCAGATTTAACACAGATTTAGTACACCGAAATTGATAAGAACAGTAATACATATATGCATTTAATCTGCCAGGAAATATATGTAATTTTGCACCAAAATTTCAAAAATTACGTGTAATAACTGGTTAAAATCAATATATTTTAACGATCTTCTCTCAGAAACCACGGAGTCATGAAAATGTGGTTCTTTCGCAGAATACGAACTCAAATAAGCATTTAAGCGCGAACATGAAATCTCAGCCTTCTTATTGTGTGAAGCGTGAATTGTCTACATTATAAGGGTGAATGCGTGATTGATTATCCCCTCCTTTCAGAATCCCCACATGATAGTATGTATCTATATGGATTTGATGATATTTGTTTAAATATTCTGCACAGGCCTAATAATCTTTGCATAAATAAAATAAATAAAAATAGAATAAATTATCCTTACTCTGAAACGACCACTCTTTGCTCTTACTACTGAATGTCGCATGCTTGGCAGAGAATCCGCCAATCAAAATCACCGATTTCTTTCTCTACTCGTATGAAGTGGATTTCGTTCAAGGCCTATTACACAAAAAAGAGAAGAATCTGGCCCAGTCTTTTAATTACAGCTTTCGCTATATAGATGACGTTCTAAAGCCTGTTTCACTACCTTTAAATAATTGATTTTTTCATCGTGTGCATTTATTAGAGCACAGAGAATTGTGAAATTTTAACAAAGTGAAAACAAGTTAACAACCTAACAGAACCTATCATATCGGTGTTGTAAGGTTCGTCAAATTTTGAGAAAAAATGCCTTTAAACTTTTCTCCATTGTGTTCTACGAACAAAAGTTTGACCCGTTTTAACAGAGTATTCAATTCACGGGGTAGACGAGATTTACCTGTAAAAAATTACCCTTATGCACTAAGGTCATTCAAAATAAGCTCGTGGCTTCATCGGTCACGAAATGTCTTTAAAACATTTCCCTTTTTCAAAATATATATTCAATATATTGTAAATAAACACACAGTACTACAAAGAAAGAAAAAGACCTAAAAATAATGCCGTATAAAGAAGTACAATAGACTATGTTCTTTATTTATTCAAGTGCACCCATATAATACCCATCAAACAGACCTCATTTTGTTTATTGTGGTCCCCATACAGTCCGAAACCTAGTTGATTAAAATTATCGCCCTTATAAATTACCTCTTCAGTGTTTACAAGCCTAAATCGTTACCTCCAATGTGGGACGCCGCGCCTTTGACATGCTGAATAAAGAACTTAAAAACAACGAAACTAAACAATATTAGTCGATCATTTCGTGGTAAACAATATCACAAAGGACACCGGTTATCATATTTTGAGACTTTTTACAGGAAAGTGAAGAATGAAAACGAAAATTTGGAGTCAAACATGTTGTCAAGTGGCGTAGGAAGTGTCTATACCAATCTGAAAAAAATTCTACAACTTTCAAATATTTTCTTGCAAACTTGAGCATGCATGGAATTGGAAGGCACTTTTATGTTGTATTTAATAAAAAATATTACAGAATATTTTAAAAATACGCCAAAAAACGTGGCACTTTAGAAACTCCGTTGTCAAGACCCATCAAAAGGAGATAATAAATTTACACTAAAAAATTGCACGAAGGTGTGTTCGTTAGGTAAATATTAACACAAACGCGTCAGGTTGTAAAATAATATAATTTTTGTGATATACATTTTTGAAGCTTGAAACTGTTTTCATGAGTAAAACATAAGTGATATATCACAGTGAACTTGTTTCACGACTTTTGATAGAGGCTGAGTTGTTCGATGTAAGAAAAGTGGTCAGCTCGATTCGAGAAATAACGGAATTCCCGCCAAAATTGATCACTTTTTATATTTAAATATAAAATTGAAAATAAAAGTTGCAAATTTGGCAATATGTTAAATGAAAAGAAAAATCATTCATCTATTGTTGGATTTTTTTTTCAGAATTTAAAAAAAATATGCCAAAAAGTGTAGCACTTTTGAATGAGCCTACCGTTTTCACCATTTATCCTCATTTATACTAAAATGACAGAGACTTCATTAGATTTTTTATGTCAAACAATTTTAAATATTATGAATCTTGATAACTAATGTAAACAAGAAAAGATATGGCTATAACCCATATCTAGCTACTCAGTCTGAATATTATGATAGGAGTTTTTTATTAAAATTTCTACGACTTCTCTAAAATTTGTAAAAGAAAACCTTTTTCCTATAAATGCGGCTTTTTGGGATTATCGAAATTCTCTTGTTATAGAAACCTTAAAGTATAAGAACAGTTGGCCAGCATTTTATAAGATACTTTCATGTTTGGTTTCACTTCATTTAGCGGTTCTCTATAAGATGTTTGTATTATTTCCCCATACTACATATTATAAAGTACTGTTTTTCGGCAATATACATGTATCAGGATTTGATGAACCTTCTCGTACATAATTTGGAAACCCTCCCCCTTTTTTCCTAACCGTCACTTTCACAATATGCTGTAGACTGCAAAGTTGCCAAAATTTAATAAAAGTCCCCTTTAAGGACGTAATGTGTAATATTCCTATTCAGCTTCACACATTTAACATTACAGAATAGCGTTTTCCACAAAAGTGAAAGCAGGATAAAATGTAGGTCGCTAGATATGTACGAAAAACTTCCTGATTTTCCAATGCTATTTTTAAATTACTACGTAACGACGTAAACAGTATCACCAGTATGTCTATTTAATAAACTTTTCAGTTGTTTACAAACGATACAATACCTATGGCCTACAGTTATGAGTTAAGTTATTATGATGAATCGATACATCTAGTCCTAATTTTTACAATTGAACAATGGCTATCGTGACCTCAGGTTGAGAGATTTCTGCGTATGAATATTTACCGATAAAAAAAAATAATAAAATGAATAGGTATCATAATAAACCATAAAATCACAAATATATCAGGTTATCCATGCTGTACATAACTTTGATTCTGAAATTTAAGCAAAGATAAACGCATTAAAAAATATAATGCAAGGAACTATATTACGTAGCTACAGAAGAAAAAGCAGTACTTCGGTCTTACCGAAACGTCAACTAGAGAATAAAGGATAGGGTGGATTGGTCTTCGTAGTAAAAATGACATGAGATTAATATTTAATCAACTTTTTGAACCCCTAGAAATAAAGCGTTATACCTTTTTTACCCTACATAATTGAAGAGTTCTTTTCTTTTGTTCTCCGTCAACTAGGTTTCGGACTGATAAATAAACTCGTCCAGAACTTAGTCATTTTGAAAGAGCTGTTTGAAATCGATTATTTTCACATCAGCAGCATAAAACCGCTATATATTTCACCAGAATGTATTAGGTCTAATTTGTTAGAAGACACAAACAAAATTTTAATGAAATTGGACCAAAAACTAAGTCGTATGAGCAAAATATCCATTATTTAAAGTTTATCATTAGATAATTGTCGATTTATCGATTATCTACATCTCATTTATCCAAATGAACTGGAAATAAAGGACACCACAGATACAACTACGTCCGCTTCTTACTTAGATTTATTCTTGTTTATTGACAAATGTGATGATTTTGACTTTCCAATAATGAATTTTCCCTTTCTGAGTAGTAATATTCCTGCGTCACTGGCGTACGGTGTCTACATTTCACAGTTGATCCGCTATGCCAGGGCTTGTGTCAAATATAGTGACTTCCTAGAGAAAGGACAATTGCTGTCACAAAAACTACTGTCAGGGATATGTCAGACCTAGGTTAGAGTCATCACTTCGTAAATTTTATGTTTGCCATCGCGAGTTGGTTGACCATTACGGGAGTTTCCCAATTGACCACAGATATGTTTGCGTACCATTTAACTTTCTCCACAACCGGTTTCGACTTTACACCAGCTTTGACCAGTTGGGCAATACGATGGTGACGCTGGCGTAGCAGGACTTGCTTTCCCTTACCGGAGCACCTGATGTCACTCTCGGTTTAAATTGGAGTTCATATTGTCAAAGATTGTGTTGTCGTAAGTTTCGATGTGTATGCTTGTCATGTCTTGTTTGTTTTCGGTTCTGCCTTGTCCTTTTGATATATGAACTTGTCTTATTCCTTTGTCGGATGAATCGGTATCTTCTAATTTACTCACCGCATGCATGCTTCTCATGTTCAGCGTTAATTCCACCATGTTACGTGTGCCTGACTGTCCGAGGAACCCTGATCGGTACTTTTTTGTCTCTTTATTGTTTCGTGTACCTAATGCAAAAGTTGTCATCGGATATTTGGTTGTTTGTATCACTCCATGCGGTATGGGCATTTGCTCATTGTTGAAAACCATATGGTGAAGGTGTTTGACATTTACCCAGTTGTTCTTTTTATATTGAATACGTTCAACCTAATATAAAGCTCGCTGCCCACCTAGAGGTGGTGTTATTTTTGGTTAAATACATTTTAGGACTTCAAAGAAATGGTTTTCAAAGCAATGAAGCAACCCAGTAGTTTTAAAACTGTTTAATTTGGAATGATCCGCTTGGCTATACATTGTATTCCCAAAGTTATACAAATTACACATTGTTACATGTAGCTGCTAGTAGTGACATTTATTAACCTTTCACTTCTACGAGTATTAATGCATTCTGTAAATATCAAATTATTTTCTTCTGTTTCTTCCTTAGTTAATGACTTCAGCAAACACGCGAACATAATTTCACCATGCTTAAAACGGATTCTTTTTTTAACAAAAAGAAAAAGACAAATAAAAAAAAAAACAAAGCAAAACAAACAACTAACAATTTAGTCTCACCTGAGCCTTTATCACTCACCTAGTCAGAACAAACAAAGGCTGCTAGGAGCCTGTCCCTTCCTGATAAGGGCCTCCATCTACATAGGATTCATCAATGTTCTCTGGAAGTATCAGTCCATTACCTTTCTACAATATAGTTCTCAAGAAGATATTTTTATTTTTTTATCTATATATATATTTTTTTTAACCCCTAGGCCTTGGCATGCTGAACATAATTTTGCAATGGGACCAATCAAGGAACATTAATTCTGGCCAAGTTTGGTGCAAATTTGCCCAGTGATTTCTGATAAGAAGATTGAAATATGAACTGTTTTTACGACTGATGGACGACGGACCCAAGTGATGGCAAAAGCTTACGTGGCCATTTGGGCCAGGTGAGCTGAAAAACAGATGCATCCTTGCTACAGACTCTATAACAAAGTTATGATATCGTCATACTTTATAATAGAAAGAAGTTTTCTAAAAAGTAGGTAGTTCCTTCCTGACTTCAAACAATGAAAACATGTTGCAACACCTCTAAAAATGCTATGCCGGTACTTCTTTTCCCCGCGCAAACAGTTCAGCACATCACCACACCTAAAAATCAAAACTTGCTTGCCTTATTGCAAGGAATTAATAATGTCATCATACTTAAGTGACTATAATACACATGCATACATTACTTAACCATGCGCACTCTCGTTACGTAGAGGTATTAATGTAAACTTTACATGGTGGTTATATAATATCCATTACCCAAATGCTGGCCTCTAATACAGAAGAGAATTCTTTTCGGAATTCGATATAGTTTTTATAACTGTAGGGAAGTTCCAGCACGCAACCACAAGTATGGGCTATTGGTCTCCGAGTAAAATCTGACAAAGCCTTTATGAAACGCACAGTTATTTTTTTCCGAACTAGGAGAGTTGAACCTGAAAAATAAATATAATTGTGATATCGACATTGTTTTAATGTGGTAATACTAGTATAAAACTCAAAAGTCAATAACAGTACACACTTTATACTTATTTATCGGTAATTTGCACAAATTTCCTTTGATGTGTACAAGTCAATAACGTCATTACAAGCGTACAGGCCGCAATAAAAAAATTATTGGGTTGTTGTGAAGGATTACGTCACGTTGTCAAGCATTTATGTTGCATGCAGTGTCTTCGAATTACCGATAAAAATAATATAGAACATGTTGTTTTACATACAGACATTATCATGATAAAATATTCAGTTCGCCCTACGGGCTCACCAAATATTTTCCGTGATAATGTCTGTATGAAAAACAAAATGTCCTATATTCTATATTTACAGACAGTGATTGTGCTATGCTATATATAAAAGTTCAAATGAAAAAAATGTCTAAAACCATCTATAACTACAATTGTGCAAACCTTAAACTAATTATTGAAAAGACAGAAATTCAAAATCATGAATTCAGCTGATATTTCCATGCAGTAACTCTAGACCAGCTCTCCTTCATCTACTGCATGAACGAATCCATATTCTTCTCTATTTTTGACGTTATTCATGAATGACATCAGCTTAACATAAATACGTCACGGCGGAAATAAAGATAAGATGATGATGTAAAGCACAGGAAACAAGGTCTCTTCATTTTCTCATATTGAGCAAATTGACAGTTTTGGTTCCAAGACCCATCCCAGCAGGCATCGTGTGGTCGAAAATACGTCAATACGACGTTGATATGGGAAATTGAATCGACGTCGGTAAAACGACGTTGAACCAACGTTGAAATTAGTCGACAACATCATTTAAACGTCGATCCAACGTCGATATCTCCGACGTTGGATCGACGTAAAAACGACTTCAAAAGAATTAGTACTTTTTCGTTGATCCAACGTCGACGATATCGACGTCATAAAAATGACAGTGGATCGACGTTGAAACCATGTTATCGACGTTGATCCAATGTCTTTTTACAACGTCGATTAAATTTCCCATATCAACGTTACACGGACGTCTTTTCGACCAAACGGTGCCTACTGGGATAACGCAGACAGATGTACACGTATATGTAACTATTAACGCAATAGGTCTATCGGAATACCTAAATGTGGGATATTAATACAAAAGGAAATTATGTTTCCGTCTTTTCGAGTCGCCGTCATCGTCCCATTTCATTCCCAACTCATCCTAAAAGCTACATCCATTTCAACGAAATTTGTAACTTTTTTTCATTTTCTGCTTCTTATGTTATTTCATTTTTTACCTTTTTCAACTTCGCCAAATTAGACGATAAAATAAAAAGTGAAGGTGACATATATCCCTGTTTTTTCATGAATGACAACAGAGTTTGTTTGAATTCTAAATTTTACATCCCATGTACGAGAATCTTCAAACTAAAACATGAGATGTCAAAAGTATTACAATCAATAAGATTTATACAGGATATGCACTTTTACATGCTAATAAAGTTCAGAAAGATGCATTTGATTCTAAAATAATAATATTCTATATTGTTATATCCAATTATGATACCGCTATTTATATCATGGCAATCATACATGTATATAACGACGAATGAAATCGCGATAAATGAAATATCGGTTTAAATATGTCGCGATAACTATAAATAATATCTAAATAAAGATATACATGTATTTGTATTTTAGTATCTTCCTTGCAGGCAGGGCTCCTACATACAACATGATTCTTTATGATTGGTGTAAGCAATTCAAACAATAAATTACCTGTACAGAAGCGGAGGAATTTCTCAAGCATTGACGGGGCCAAGCTTTTTACAAATTTCTGGAGGAACACCTTTGTGTCTTCTTGCTCTCTAGACATCTCATCTGGAAACGACAGGATGGATAAAACCTTTTTAACAGTAGGGCTCAAAGAAGCATACACTGCACTGACATCACCGTGGATAAGATTACGTATTTTATTTTGAAAGATCGGACGCCAACAATCAGCAATGTAGGCAGGATCTTGGAGTAATTCTTTATGCCCCACTTCAAGTAATATGTTCTTTAGATTATGTTTTGTTGGCTGTGTTCGTACGTCATGACTTGACAGAACACCAAGCAAATCATCTTTGTCCACTTCATCAAAATCATCAAGGGCAGACTGAAGAGTCATGCGATCGATTTCTGGTAAATAATCCATAAATGCGGGTAACAGTTCAGTGTCTGCTAACTTGCTGTTTGCTGAAAGACAGTATCGTATGAAAGGAATTGCCAAACGATTTGGGAAGAAGGACTCTTGTTTATATCCAATATAAACGACTTTTGCAACTGCTTCCCAATCTTCATCTTGCATGGTGTGTATAGTGGCAGGCACTCGAACTGTTTCACCAAGTGTACAAGTGAGATAGAATGTCTCCCAAAATTCACTTAAGGCATCTCGGAAAAGCCCCCCATTGTCCTCCGCTGCCTCTTCGCTGCCATCAGGCAGCACCATCTTCATTTCAAAAGATTGTCCATCCATTACTTCAATTCTCTTGAAGTATTTTAACATATCGACGAAAACTTGCCCTCGTCGGACTTTGATCTCAAGCACTGGTACCTCTTCAGGAACATCTTGTATCGTGTGACTGTCATCTTTAATGCCTGCTAATGCTATTGCCTGTGCGACAATGTCACTAGGTAGAGGATCATTAACCAACCGGTCTAATGAGGTTGTGCTCGTGGCAGGGGAATTTAAACTTGGAATGGATATATCGCTATCCGACAGTGCTATTGTGTCTGCTAATTCAAATTTAGTAGGCGTGCTATGAGTTGGGCCATAAACTATAGTTCCGTTCCTACTTAACTTCTTTATACGTTGTTCTGAGTTTTGGGTCGATGCATTCATTGCATTTTCCAAAGCAGGTTCAGGTGTCAACTTACTGTCTCTTTTTGTTGTAGAAATATAAAATCGCAGCATACCATCCATTTGAGTAAGATCATACACATCTGCAATAGTAACTCCGTATGGCATTGGAACACTTTGAAAATCTAACACGGTAAAGTCAAATTCATCAATTTTACCTTTTGGCGATTTACCGTTCCTGAAGAAAAGACTCTTTCCCATGTTACATATTTCTATGTTCTTACTGTCCTTGTCCATTTCAACTTTTCTCGTCCCTCCGCCTGACGGTGTGCGCACTTGTTCCCCTTCGTGTATCCAACCTATTTGTATTTTCCTCGTGTCTTTTAAAGCGTTGTGTTTTTTCTTGGCTGCTTTTTGGCGGCACAAGGGCCTGGATTGGCTGGATTCAACATCATCCTCACCTGAACCAAATGTTTTCATCTTTTTCTTCAGGATCGTGAACAGGCTATCTTTCTTTGAACTCTTTTCCTTTGACTTGCAATACTCTCGCAACATCATTCGATCACCAACAAGAGGAACATACTTCGACAACATATTATCGTCCATGAGGTTGATTACTTGCATATCTATCTGTAAAAATATTAATACATGTAATTATAGTTAAATTAGGCTTGGATTGGATAACCACATCGTGATTTAGTTGACAATATACAAGTGTGGACACACATTAATATCTCGCATGCTTACACGCAATATCAAATCTATGATATATAAGTCCAGCGAAACTTCTCAGAAACGTGAATAACTCGCCATTCAATGAGGTCAAGGTCGGGTGAAAACTATCAGCTAGACACAAGTCTCTTACATGTACCTTCCAATCACAGTTATTGAAAAACTGACCTAATCACGAAAACTGGACATAAATCATTGTATCATGAAATTGAGGTCAAGGTCAGGTTACAAACTGTCAGACAGACATAAGTACCTTATCATAATACATACACTAGTTATAGTTCACCTATCAGTCACAGTAATTGAGAAACAGACCTAACAACGGAACTTGGACATGAATCACTGGATCGTGAAAATGAGGTCTATAAGGTGACAACTGTAAGACAGACATAAGTACCTTACAATCAATTTATACAGCAATTATAGTTGACGTACCGTTTACAGTAACTGAGAAATGGACCTATCACGAAAACTGTACGCAAATACACATTGGCGGATCCAGAACGGGGGAGGGGGGGTTCCGGGAGTTAGACCCCCCTTTTTCGGGAAATTTTACCAAAACATAGGCAAAAAATGGAAAAATGATACTAAAAACAGGAAATTTTTTTCATTTTAGAGCTGGAACCCCCCCCCTTTTCAACATTCCTGGATCAGCCCCTGAATACACTAGTCAGTCAACCGTGAATATGAGATTGAGGCCATGTGTCATGTGTCGCACTGATATGGGCACCTAATGTAACATCTACAGACCGTGCAAATATGGCTGGTACCTAGGTATTAATGACATAATCACGAAAAGTGAAAGCAAAATTTACGAAGTCGATGAACCATGAAAATGAGGTGAAGGATACTGGAGACGTTTCTGTGGACCAAATATGGAATATCCAGGTCTTCATAGAACTGAGCTAATAACAGCATACTTATCTCTCGTAATGTCTCGCCTTCAGCGACATTCGTCGTCGCAGGCGAGACAATAACATGCAATATGGAAGGCAATGGAAATAACTGCCAAGAGAATAATGATTTTTTTGTCACAGTCTATTTATGAATTGAGAACTCAGTGTCTCATAATATGTTTCGATTGATGCCATGAAATTTTCAAATAGTCCAATCAGAGTCGCCCTTTTATACCACTTTTTGACACTTTCTGTCAAGTATAAAAGGTTTAATTAAAAAGACTTAGTCTATCAGCCAAGCCTGAAAAGTCGTCTAGTGTCTACATGTACCTATAGGTACTGCGCTGTTTTGACATTTTTGTAATGGTGCAGCTCTCGACTTTTTTAAACAAGACCTTTAAACGAATTCCAATGAACCATTACTCTAAACGAAGGGGAAAAATTTAAACAAAAATTAGACCAATCGAGTTATCATTTTAAGGGACATATAAATGTTCTTACCGTGGAAAAAGAGTTTTTATTTTCTGCAATCAACTAAACGGACATTACCAAATAATTTCTTGAAAACAATGGCCGTCTGTAGTGTTATTTGTTTTGAACAATATAAGAGAATATAAACAGGCTTTAGGAGAAATAAAGATATATATAGGAAAGTTTTATATTCAGTTATCCTGAAAATTAGTCAACTGACATAACGGAATTGAGTAAGGACATACTAAATAGAGTATAGCATAAAATAAGATTCAAACACACCGAAACATTTTGGGTCAATATTTTTTCTTCAGAACTGACAAAATAATATATATAACGTATGGACAATAAAAAAGAAATCAGAAAATGCAATATAATACGTCGAAATCTTTTGATTCGTAGAGTAATTACGGGCCGTAACAGAAATTTCGAATCCCTTATTTTTTACCTTTTCTCAAAATTTTATTAAAATAAAACTGGAGTTGCAATTAAAAAGACTGCAACTGGTGAATGGTATAACTATTCGTTATTTTGAAACATGTTTGTTTGTTTCTGTCAGGTATAACAGGTTGAATCTGATAGTCAAAGCATGCAACATTGCAAAAATGTTTAAAAAAAATTGCGGTACCCAGGGTTAGACATTTAAATTCATATTTTTTAGCCAGGTAATAGGCTAAGTAGAACCCTGTCTTTTAGAAAATGCAATAAAACTCTGGTATCGAGGATCTAGTGTATCACAGAACATAGGTTCTCGGGTCTGGGATTTTTTAAAGGAGGAGGTTTGATAGGGCCAGTTTTTTGCTCCCTGAAATGACGATTTTCTGATTTTCACAATTCTTGGTTATTATACGTGTAAAGTGTTTGTATATAAACCAAATCATTCCTTCTTAGGCAAATTTGGGGTTTGTGACGTCATAGTGACATCAAATGCACATTAATATTCGGCCATTTTCGGTAAAATTGACAAATATATATGATTTGTCATCAGTTTTTGGTAGAAATAAATATGAGCCAGAGCGAGTACCAAAAAAATATTCGCACAGTTGATGTATCTTATAAATGTACAACTTCTGTCGAAATATCTTTTTGGTACTGGCTTTGGCTCATATCTGATATTAAATAAAACTATATAAAAATAAGCTGTTTCCAGGCATTTTTCAACATTTTGCGAAAAATGACTAACTTTGAAGTAAAAATCTGGAACGAATACAAGGCAGAAGAAAATAAGTTGTGGTTTTCCTGATAGAATGGGGACTTATTTATAGTAATATAATGGTAACTTGCCTGTTGTGTCCAGTTTGTTATTTGTCAATTCTCAGGAGCAAAAAAGTGGCCTTATCATACCTCCTCCTTTGTCAGTAAAATCACTCTAAACAAATACCATGCTTAATATGTGGAGTTTTACTAATATCCTTCATACAAAATGTGCTTTCGGTCAAAGCTACAAAAAGATGCATTTAGTTTTTATAATTACCTTCCGGTTCTTTAGTATTTTAATCCGATAAAAATAATCAACACTTACGCTAATAATTATTTCGCGTATTATATGAAATCGATTACTCCAGATATTGCACTGCTCGTGCTTTTTTATATAGACATAAAACCAACTTTTTAGCTATGTGTCACGATGCTATTGCTATGTTATTACGTCACAATGTAACTATATACATGTACATAGCCGTTACCTCTGAAACAAATAAAAAATAACAACATTTTCTCTTAAATAATCGTTAACAATTCCTAGATATGTGTTTCGGCATATTCGGCATATTCAAATAAACGTGGAAAAATGAAATCAAATGTACATAGTTAGTAATACACTTAGCAGGCAAAATGAATTTATTGACACCTTTTTCCTAAAAAATGCAAAAACTTGTTTCACATACATGCACTGTAACAACAGAATAATTGTCTCCTTATCCTTAATTTTCTAAAAATAAAAATCTTTAAAATGGGTCCTTCATTTAAGAATTGAATGCATCTTTTTGCAGTTTCATTGGCGTGTAAAAGCGTTGACCGTAGCACATTTTCCGCACTTCATACTAAAAATGTGAGTTCGGTCAACACTTTTACAACCCTGTGAAACTACAAAAAGTTGCATTCAATACTTACATGTACAATTACATTCCACAGTGAAAAACGCCGAAGTTAATAATAGAATTAATATTTCTTTTATTTTGTTTCTGAAAAATTCCTACGCAATTGGAATTTCTTGTCTTCATTGTCATGGAAGCACGTGCTGCTCGGATTTTGTTGCTTCATTTTGGTTATGAAGAATCAACTTTACAGTCACATGATTACCTGTACGCCAATCAAATTGCCGAGATTTAATGAAACATGCACATAATGTAACTATTGTTAATTGTTGTACATCACTCGATATTATACTAAATTTGAGTTTCAAATACCTTCTTTTTCGACAACTCATTTTTCAAAACTAATGTATTATTGCATACATTACATGTACTTCACATTACGAAGTTAGATAAGTTTAAGAAAGGCGTATACTTTGGCATCATATAACGCTCATATATGTAAATGCAATCATACCTTCTCTTCTTTCAGTTTTTCGATGACAATCTCATCTAACCCTCTTTCTCTTAGAAAACTTAGAAAATCATATTCGTCCATTGTAACTGCTGAAAAAGAAATAGATCGCACACTTTAAATATGAGTCAGATTCAAAGTTCACAATCGTTTGAAGTGATAATCAACAGGCTGATTTGTTTGTGGTCACGGTATTTTTTCCAAGGACGCCATTCAAAGGAGAAAAATCAATGTCACTATACCGCATTTTTCGTCGTTTAGGAACGTTTTCGAGGAACGCCGTGAATACTTTGAAAAATTACAGAAAATATTAGCCTGTTTGTCACAACGCGAAATTGCTGGGACAGAAAGGGCACTTTATGTAGATTTGAATAATTTCTTTCCCATGATTTTAATGATGCTTTTTTAGCAAAATTAATTATACCCCTATAATAACTGTAAACTAATGAGATTTCACAATTATTTCCGTAGTTCATAGAATTACAACGTAGCACATATATCTTTTACTTTAAAGTTAAAAACATACAATTATAAAACCTCGAAAGTAACTTTTAATACACATGGTAACCGGGAGAAACCACTTCGAACACCTTTTCTTCCTTATATAATAAACAGTTCTATTCTGTTGTTCTTTTTTCAACCAGACATCTGACTGTCAGTATATATAAGAAAGCTTTGATCATGACAGTGGTTATGGGGAACGTCTGCAAAATACGATTCCCAAATGACAAAATCTAAGCCTAACCCTGGTTAAAATTTAGTTAAATGGTTGGTTACAATCTCAGCACGGTTCACCAATAACATGGACTGGGTTGCACAAAGGTCAATTAGCGTTAATTGATTATTATGAAGTATTTAATTATCAGTTAATCTCTAACAAATTAATTTGATTTAAAATTGTCTATTAATTACTGATGTTTCTGCAATGCAGTCCTGGTGAAAACCATGTTTTTTGGGTTAAGCGTTTTTAAAGAACCGTAAAGTATCCGAAAGAAAATATGAAATATACACTCCGACAAAAGTTAAGCGCCACCTTATTTATTTTGTAAATATCTTTTTTTTAAATTTATATTTATAACATGTGGTTTTGCGACCACATATTTGTCAACATAAACTTCAATTTGACATGCGATACGCCATCAATCGATTATTTTGTGTTGTGTAAAAACCGGTTTTCAGTTAGTGTGATACGTAATTACACAAGGCATGT
>JAOXYJ010485947.1:0-14789 GCA_028566555.1 Lithophaga nigra | reverse complement strand
CTATTGCAGGTCGGACTGTTTGATCCAAGAGTTGAATGCCGCGGGATAACCTTTCCATTTGACATAAACTTCCTTCATGTCGTCCCTCGTTCGCCGCCGCAAGACTTTCTGGATGCTTTAGAGCTCTTGATTGGTCTTCTGGAGTTCGGGTCCGTAGAAAGATCCCTGGATCTCCTCCCCATTGAAGTCCTCGAGGGGATAGGTCGGCGGTTGAGTGTTCAACTGTTGAAAGATGGTGAACATAGTTAATCATCATTTTATTTAAATATATGGATGTTGAGAACATTTCCTACAATAAGCGGACGGGGCCCGGCACAACCACTACCTCCTTCCGCAGAGATCGATCAGAGGTCTCATCGTTTGGAAATCAGACTGCGGCAAGACAACGCTGATGAATAACTTCTTTCTTCGATACGGGTGACTGGACTACGAGAAGTTGTATGTGTTCGAGAAATCGCTTCACCAGCCCATCTCTCAGCTTCTGCGGCGGGCCCTAGAGAAGGGGTTTTCGAAAAAGGACATTCGTGAGCTCCTTTCCGTCCAGGATAAATGCCCTTGTTCATTGATCTATGTCCTCGATTCTCCGGGGACGCACAACAATGTCGAATGCTTCTACCTCTGCCAGAATTACTTTAAGCTGCCGCGGCGGACCATCAAGGAGAATGCCAACTTCATCTGCCTCTTCCGGCAAGACACCAGTAATCTCGCGGCGGAGGAATTTAAGACCTTGTGCAACCGCTGCTGGGCCGGACACAATTGGGTTTGTCACCGTCGACCTCACAAGACCAAAGAAGAATGGGAAGTACCGCCGCAAATTCGATAGGTTCTACAGAGTTTAAGATAAAGAATGAAATCGTACAGACATCTGGAATACCAGTGTGCACTGTAGGGGAGAGACATCAGTATAACAAACTACAAGGGCTATCTTCTTTGTCCGGCGAATTTCCACGGCGGGAAGGAAGATGCCGCAGGGGTACCATTAAGTATCATCTCAATCGGTTTCGAGAGGTGGACGGCGGGCATTCGGATGCAGGAGGCGGCCGAGCGGCTGGAGAGATATTTGCTATACTTGTATCGGGAACATCGCATAAGACTTCTGGAGGGAGATCTTGCGCATACGACCGCCTGTAGCTGCGAGTGGGAAGATTTTGAGTCAGGGCATTGGAAACGGATCTGTGTCAAATGTGCTTCTGAAAGGATTGTCCAACCTTTCGCCATAAAAAATTACAGTACATTAGACAGAGGTGTACCTAGGTCCAAAGTTAAGATTCAAGGGCCGCCGTGCGAAGTGAAGACGATTAAGGGTCATCATTGCATTAGTCCATGTCAACCGGGAGCGACCATGTGCCTTCTTCACTTGAACTGTTTGCGGCTAGAGGATATCTTCAGTACTGCTAGGCGCCGGTTGTTTAGATGATACATCAAACGCTATCGACCGTTCACCCAACGCTATCGGGCGTTCATCCCAACGCTATCGAGCGTTCGCTTCAACGTTATAAAGCGTTCAAGAGTTCGCCTCAACGCTGTAAATAAATAACAGTGTCATTCCTTCAGATTACGAATCCCAAGGAGCGCGAAGCTTTTGCCAAGGAGCTCCAGGATGTCAGTGTCGCATCCTAGCCCACAACTTTCAACAACAACTCGAGAAACAAGGGCTGAGCCGCGATCTCACCAAGTTTTTTAGGTAGAAGTCCAGAAAAAAGGCTGCCTCTCAGATCGGTAAGAAGATCGAGGAGCTTCCGACAATTCCCCCGCCGCCACTGCCAGCATTGCCGCCGCCACCAGAGTTTGCCTATCCATTGCCTATCGATCAAACAAACACTCACACTACCCTTGGGCCGCACGCGCAAAAATATCACAGTATGACAGACGAGCCAGACCACTCCTTTGAATTGAGATCCCAGGACAACGACATTCTCATCGGCTGCAAATTGGTCACCTTTGATAGGGACGACATCTTTGTGGACGCCGTGCGGTACCACGGATCGCCCGGACTCTAGGAGCTCATCGTGAAGAAGATACCCGCGGACTTTGAGCGCAATGACTTGGCTAACTATGCCAAGATCCTAACATCCACCGGCGCGATGTACCAAAGCTATGATGTTCTTTCCAGAACCCCAGAAGCCAGTAAAAGTTACAAGTGGGAGAACATCGTTTCACACATTTACAGGAGAAGCAAGGCAGCGGGGTGCGGGCAATCTTCCTTTCTTCATATTTCGACCAGCTCTTGAACCGATTAGATCTCTGCTCCGCGCCTTACCTTACGAGGAACAATGGGGTGCGAAACGAGATCGTATCCATCCTCGATGCGATGAAGAGGCAAGGCTGGATCAACAATGCCTAGTACCAGTCGGCGCATCGTAATCTCCTATAAATAAACCAAGTTGCAAACGAAGAAAGTTTATCGTCGGAAGTACATATATGGAGGCCGGGGCTTGTTCGACACTGTCACCAAATTGTCACCTGTTCAGCCGCGAAAACGCTGGGGGTAAGGTGTTGACTACCGCCACTAACGCCGCGGTGAAAGGTGTTGAAAAGGGCCCAACAAAGGCCGTGAACCGTGTAGTCAACAAATTGACCGCTCCCAAGAAGAAGAAGAAGAAGAAGAAGACCTCCCAGCAGAAAGCCCGAATCAACAACATCGCAAGGCCCTCCAAATCAAACCTGGACAACGTCATGTCCGGGACGGGCATCGCAACCATCCACGACTTCGTCCAATCCTATAAATAAATACCCAATGGCAGATATTGTCGCTATCAAAAAACCTTTTCTCATTGATGAAACTCTTCAGGAGTATGAGTATCATCAGTATAAACTCATCATGGGGTCGAATCTGAACGACCCCAACTCCCAAGTACGAATCAGCATCGAAACCTAGGACCTTTTCACCCACCCGGCCGAGAGTTATCTGCTCGTGGAAGGGCGTCTGTGAATGAACGACGGGACCGCCTAGCAGGATACCGATTTGATCTCCCTGGTCAACAACGCCATCATATATATTCAAGTCCATCCGATACACCCTTTCCGGGCAGGAGATTGAAACTCAACTCTCCCGGGAACGCCACGACCATGTTCGGCCTTTTGACCTACCCGGATGACTTCTCTAAGTCTCAAGGTCCTAAGAAGCTTTGGTTCAAGGATTCATCCGTCGCTGCCGCGGCAAAAAGCACTGGATTCACCGCCAGGAGAGGTTATGTCATTGCAAATCCGCCAACAAGGGATCGTTCTCATTTACCATCCCGCTGAAGCACATAGTCGGAGATGCGAATGATTACGACAAGCTAATGTACGACTTCAAGCACAAGCTGACCCTCTTTCTCGATTCCGACAACGATGCCGTGTCAATGAAGTGGCCAAGGTTGTGTTGAGTAAGATATCTAGGTTCGTCTCGCACATCATATCTTCTGACCCCATCAAACTACAGTTGTACAAAACAACCAGGAGCAAGGCCAAGCTGGAGGTCGGCAGTGCGACTACATTGGTGGTGGCCTGGCGTAAAAAGTGGCCCCGAAAAGTGGACCATCATCGCTTTCCAGACCGACAAGAGTAACGACCAAGAATCATACCCCGGCGTCTTCGACCACTGCCGGTTGCGCAACATCTATGTCGCGATGAAAGTCCAGAGATATCCTGCGGTGGACTACCAGACATCGTTCACTCAGAACAGCGTGACTAGAGTGTACAAGGAAGCCTCGGATTTCAAGTGGAAGCTCTTCAACATGGGTCATCTCATCAGCAACCCAAACATCACCCCGGCCATTTTCTCAGACATGTACCCGCTGTTCCTCTTCGATGTCAGTAAGCAGAGCGAGAAACTCAAGGATTCCACCGTGGATATCCAGGTCAGGTCAGATATTAGGTGGACTTTGATGTCGACCACAGCCTTAACACGGTTCTGGTGCTGGAGTTCGATCGGCGCCAGATTGAAAAGATTACCAATCTCTTGCAAAGGCGGTATGGAGTTGGAACTGAGCTCGACGCAGCTGAAGCCCAACTGGCAAAAGGAGGATGGTTTCTTATCCATGCTGGCCGGGGTTGCTATGAGGGCAGTTCCAATGGTGTCGAAAACCGTTGCAGATGGATTGTACCTGAAAAGCGGCACCAAATTCGTCGAAGGTTCTGGGTTGATACTCGGCCCCAATAGCCCCTTTAAGAACACCCCCCTCTTGGGCATGCTCCTCTAGGCCATAAATAAATGGATGACAATGTAGGCGCCGGCTGTTAGTTGCCCAGAGTCGAATGTATGGAAGAAGAGCTCGCTGCGGAAATCCAAAGATATGAGCATGTCTTGAAAATCTACAACCGATTGGACAAAGCAGTCTCCGTTGCCCTGGACGTGTGTTCCGTGAGCAGTCTATTTTTGACGAGCGGCACCTTTGGTTCCGCACTGACCGGCATAGGCGCCAGGACCTCCATTCCTCTCGGATCCTTAGCCTGCTTGAGCGCCACCTGCACCCTGGTCCCTAATCTCGCTGCGCGTTGCCGAGAAGAAGAGGAAACACAGAGATACCATGCGGTTGGCAAGAACCTACAAATCTCAGATTGTCAGCAGCGCGCTAGACAATGAGGCCGCGATACTTGTGACCAGTTTGAGAAAGATGAGTTACGTCAGCCTTCGACCCCTTTTAATGGAGCTCTAATAAATCATATCCCACCGTTATAATTGCCCGGTGCACCGCCCAGCCCACATCCTGCTTGCCGCCAGCTGTCTAACCTCCACATATGACTTTTACAATGAGGTTTCTCCCATTAGAAAAGTTGGTAAATTTTTTGCTGCATTTCAGACCACCAACACTTCGAAATCGAAGTAGTTGTACCCGCTCTTCTTTGATTTTTTCCTTCCGCGGTTGACCAGTTGGAGCCGCGGCCAACTGCTTAGCGGTATTGCATCCCTTTCCCGCATCCTCCTGTCACACCCCCAAACCTTTTTCGTTTTTCCCCGCCGCTCCAGTGTCAAGATTCTACTCACGCCGTATTTTCCTTTCAACTCCTTGACATCTCTGATCTTGAACACCTCCGGAATTTCTCTCAATTTCAAAATCTCTTCGGCTTATTCTTTCTTTCTGGCCTTCCTTTGGGCCGCGGCCCTTTTTGTCACTTCCTCTTTGCCTCTCTTCGCGAATTTCATTTTCCATTTCGGGTCCCTTATTTTATTAAGAACCCGGAAGTGGTTGTCCCGAGCTGCCTCCGGCCGGCCGCTCGTGGGAAGTTCTCCCAATTCTACGTAACCATCATGTTTGAGAGCCATAATTTATTAAGAGACTAACCGAAACACCGCCCGTTTGCACAAAGAAGACGGTTCACGAAGGGCTAATATTGGCCCTATAATTTCATGAAATTTCGATAATATACTTTTCCTAAACATTGTCAGAAAATATTAGCATATATCTCACTGATACATTACTAAATGCATTTTGACCCATGACATCACTGATGACGTCACGGTGACATCATAATCGCGTACATTCCGGGAGAATCCCATAATTTTGGCCAAAATGGGACAATATTGGTAGTTTTTACCCTAGATAACAATGGCAACACCCCTCGATCCAAAATATTTAAGTGTCAAAAGATTATTCTGACATATGGGGACATCGTAATCGCAGAATTATTTGGATCGAGGGGTGTGGCCAATGTTTGCCAGACCAAAAACTGATGTTAAAAATGCCTTTTGGGGGAGCCGCGACCTAGTTTTGCCCTGAAAATGGCAAGTGCGGCAGAAACGGTAATATATAACTACTTTTGATGAAATCTTTTCTGTGTTTAGTTTTGATATATGATTGGTTGTTAAGTTTTATTTGAAATTGTCATATGTTTCTTTCAGTATATCTAATGAATAATTACACATTACTTTGACATAAAAAATAAATCATAATCATGGAAACCACCTTGTTACTAATGATTAATGTTTGCCCCTTCCCACCCCCAACCCCCTCCAAACAAAAACCAACTTAATTTTAGAATACATTTGACCATCCCCCTTTCACTTACCATATTCACCCTATCAACCCCTTATCCTTCGCGTTCCAATGAAAAAACAAAACACATAGTATAACTTTTAAAAAAGTGTTTGTGTCCATAAGAAAACGTTTTGTGGAATAAATTATGTCACTTCTAGTTTCTATGGGTATAAAAGTTTGTAATTAACATTTTTAAAAGATTCAATTTAATATTTACGAAGCTGTGTGACAGTTTTATTTTTCATTTCAGAGATATGTAGAAACAGACAATTCTATTTATAGGATATCTTTGCCAGAAATGGTCCCTTATGAAGTTTTGTTGCTATGACAACATAAAACAATATCGTGTGAAATTATCAGGATTAAAATAATTATGTTAAGATCTTGAAAAAATTGCTATTGTTATCCCCAAATTTATTTACAATAAATAATTCCAAAAACTTTGGAATGCATAAAAAATTCAAAATGTTTCAAAAATAAATCTCAAGTAAACTTTTCATTTAAGACATCAAACATGAGCAAAATAGGAAGTTTACATTGGGAAACCAGCAATTATGGGTCCACATATTTGTTTATGCCATTGCCATGACAACACGAAGGAATAATATTTATATGTAACAATTAAAACAAGTATAGTAGTTTATTATTATTCCAAGCTCTTCAAATCTGGAATTATCTATTACTACAGATATGTGTTACTGTTTAGAATATATCCTCGTCACGATATAGCTGATACACTGCTGCAGTGGCGTTAAGAAAACATCAATCAATCAAATTTTAAATCTCAGATTTATTATAATTTTAGAATGCATGATTCTCATGAATCTCTGCTTATGAAAGTTTCAATCATCGATAACAACCATTTCAAATTAAATTGATAATTATGATCATGTTAGCTTGTGAAATAGGCAAGCTTTATCCTATTTATAGTCAGATACAGATCCAGACAATTTTATTTTCCAATCAACGTACTAGTAAAGAGCAGAAAAATTACATTATATTCATATATAACATAATAAACAAACAACATAATATAATAATGCCAGATAAGGAAATAACTTAAATTGTTCATCATTTGAATTGTATTGATTTGAGAAAAAAAAACAAACCAAAAAAACCTGTAACTAAATTAGAATAGTACAACAATGTTCTGAAGAAATCACACATGGGAAAGGGGAGACAATTCCATCTCTAGGTAAAAAAATATTTCAGATAATATGCATTAGTAATGAGTCACGATAATGAAATAAAGCTCATACCATATTCAGAATGATTTTAGTAATATGCATGTCTTCATTACTCAAAAACCATAAAAATTGGTCTTCAGATGAAAGGTTACTTAAATTTGTACAAATATTACCAATTCTTTTAGTGAATGGTTTTCTCTGATTTTCAAGAACAGGACAATAAAAAGCTTTTTTTCATCTTCCGAAGTTTTACAAAGATAATATTTTCTGTCTATTATGTCTAAATTTAAATATCGGCACCTGCCTATGTTCAAGCTGTGGTCACAGTGTTTTAGTGACATATTGGCATTTTCATATTTGGATTCTGTGCTAACAATATGCATTCTAAAAAGCGTTTTCCAGCAAATTTCAACATTTTCTTGATTTGTTTCCATAGTAACGCCCAAAACCAGCAAGAATCCCAAATATTTCTTTACAGTCCCTTTGAGAAGAGGGTCTAAACTCTATGATTCAGTATTTTGATATCTTCTATTTGACTGGGGGCTCAAAAACATCAAAAATCACAATTTTCCCATTTTGTAGTCCGTTTTTATGGCAACCAAAATGCATAGTAACAAAAACTTGGTTATGAAGCATTTTAGAAGACTTAACAACGCGCCATTGGAAAAATTTCCTTCCTTTATCTACTACAAATTCATAGGCATTTTCTATTGATAAATGATGCAGTTGTTACAACCCAAACTTCCTGCAAAATGAACAAAATTGCTAAAAATAAAATTTAATTTTATATACAACCATTATTTCTAAGATTATTATTGATGAAGTTTAGTCTACGTTTACGTCGTAAGACGAAAATATTTTCCTGCTAGTAATGTGGGAAACCCTGATATAATTAATTTTCAAAGAAATGCTATAAAAGTGAGTTAAGCATATATGAAATGTTTTGAAATTTTGCATATCACTATTCCTCTATTCTCCCATTCTGTAGTGTATCTGGTCGACTAAATTAAAAAACTATTGTAATTAAGATATACGAATGCGATATACAAATAACACCCCTTATTAACATAAACAATTACCAACGTTCTACGTTGTTTATAAAATACATAACCGTATATTATTTATTTTGTTTCAAAATCACAACATTCTGTAAAATGTGAATACAGCGAACACAGATATTCTTATTGTTTCTGGACCCGGGATTAAAGTCATAATAAATCTAATCAAATAATTTTCTAATATCAAACATCAGAAAATCTAAACTTCTTTATGTATACGTGCAACAATAATACCAGCTTTCGTCACCATTAGACATAATGAATTCACAAATCTACAAATTTACTCAAACACGAAAGCAACAAAAGTATTTCACAGTTTTGATTGGTCCAGTATAATTGCATAAACGTCACAAAAAAGAAAAATTATCCCTGTCCTTAGCTGGTATTTAGCTTTAACTTTTTTATCGTTTTGGCATTTATTTCTGCTCTACAACCTTTTCAATGTTGTTTTGGTTTTCAATACTTTTATACCTCGAGCACAACTGATGAGACATTGTTTGTCGAAACGCGCATATTGTGCACTAAATTTGGTATCATAGATTGTTATTTGAAGGTGAGGTCATGGTCTACGGTTTTCCATTCAATTTCCAAACGATTTCGCAGCAGCAGATAAATAAAATGCTTTATATTCCACATTATTTGAAGTTCATAATAAGTTTTATTATGAATGGAGGAAATGAACATTTTTGTATATTAATTTTATTTCATTTTAAATATGATATTGCTAAATATAAAGAGGTGTGGAGCGCTTTTGTATAATTACGGTTTTAATCATATCCCTTTCATCTTTTTTGGCCGGGCCTTAAAGGTTGTGCCGACAATATGATGTCATGTGATTAAAGAAAACAAAGCACTGTGATGTGTAACGGGAGTGCTCCTTCTCCAGGTTATAGAATCGTAACAAGCTTATAACACCCTCCATTAGCTGCGCTAGTAGAGACCTCCATTAGCTTAGTTTGTAGAGTGGTGGACTGATGTGAAAAGGGTCATGGATACGATTCCCGGTGGTGCAGCAGGTAATTTTGGGAGAAAAATCATGTTCTACTGTTACACTGGAGCCCAAACAAATAACCCATGGTGGCCAGAAGAGGAAAACTGGTCGGACGAAAGGTTGGTTTGTGATTTATCGTCATCGTGGTAGGACGACTCTTAAGGGGGGGAGTGCAACGGGAGTTACAGAACCGTAGCAGGGTTAAATCACCCTCCATTAGCTGCGCTAGTGGAAATCTCCTTTGGCCCATTTGGTGGAACAGCGGTGGACTGATGTGCCATCGGTTTTCGGGTTGGATTCCCGGTGGTACAGTAGGTAATTTTGGGAGACAAATCATGTTATACTGCTTCAGATGAATGACGATGAATTTTCACAAATACAATAGCGGGAGAAAGAAATTTTCCTCTACTCGCCTGACATTGTCGTCTTAACTAGTTCCTTTGATTATTAAATGATTTGTCTTCCTGCAGTTGATATACAGACCAATCCTTTTGATGTAAAAAGTTTCTGGATAATCAAGAACTTGAAGGAGAATTGGACAGTTTTGACGTCAAGCACCTGTTCGGTGACAACTCAGATTTGACCATTAGTTTGTATGAGATCAGACGTGTTCCTGCATCCATATGTATTACTTGATTGATTGAGACTTTTCGCCACTTCCAGCGTTATTGCAGCTATATTGTGGCGTTCAGTTTGTATTAGAAGAGGAAGCCGGAGTACCCGACCTTTGGCAGAAAAAACCGGCAACCCTTGTGAATTAACGTTGTAGTCGAGTATACCTCGAAACAACTCAGACTCGAAGATACTACCCCAGTGTTGACACACGACACGCTGGTGATCAATAGTAGATAAAATAATAGTCCACGTGGGAATCGAGGCCCTTCGTATATAGTAAGAAGCAATAAATTCTACAAGCAGAGGACGAAAACTGAACAAAAAGAAATAGTATGCAATATTAGGTAGCAAATCTTTGATTGTACTGATGGTAATAAACTGAAAATAAATATCATTAATTTTTAGATTTGCCACCGTCTTATTAAAGTAAATTGTAAATGATTGTATGAGATCAGACTTGTTCCTGCATCCATATATATTAATTGATTGATTGAGACTTTCCCCACTTCCAGCATTATTGCAGCTATACCGTGGAGTTCAGTTTGTATCAGAAGAGGAAGCCGGAGTACCCGAGATAATTCCCGACCTTTGGCAGAAAAAACTGACAACCATTGTGAATTAACGTTGTAGTCGAATATACCTCGATACAACTCAGACTCGGACTTACTATCCCAGTGTTGACACACGACACGCTGGTGATCAATAGTTGATACAATAATAGTCCACGTGGGAACCGAGGCCCTTGGTATATAGTAAGAAGCAATAAATTCTACAAGCTGAGGATGAAAACTGAACAAAAAGAAATAGTGTGCAATATTAGGTAGCAAGTCTTTGATTGTACTGATGGTAATATACAGCTAGAAAATAAATGTCATTAATTTTTAGATTTGCCACCGTCCTATTGAAATAAATTGTTAGTGATGAATCTCGGTACAATTAGCAGTTCTGTAGTGGCCTAAAAATTATATATTACAGTAATAAGCACTAAAAATATTATGTAGACTTCAACTATCTGAAATGCATATTTATCATTTCTAAACTGCGAATGAGCCGATAAAAATCTAAAATGTAGTTGAATTATAATTTTGTTCTAGAAAAGGCAATTTACTTTCCTGTTGAAGACATATAAGTAGTGATTTTTACATAGGTTGATTGAAAAAAAAGTCACCGCTGAAAACATGCAAAACAGTTGGGTGAGATGTATTTTCCTAGTTTAGGTTATTAAATGGTGTCAGATGTCCTTCAGATGATGTGGTTTGTGATTAAACACTACTTTTTGCAGATTTATAATTATTTGTTAATTTTAGAATTTCTTAGATGTATTTATTTGTATTTAGCTTTTTTTTATTTGAGAAATCATTGGATACTAACCTTTTCATAATTTTTACCATACGCGAATTATTTTTCGGTAAGAATTCCACTTTGCACCCCAACAGTTTATCTTTATGCCTATTCTGTCATAGAAATGTACTGTTGAGGTGTCATATGGAACTCTTTCATAATGTTGGTATTATACAATCGTGTATTATTATACAAGGTGAGCTACAGAAACGCCCTTTTAGACAACCAGTATATAATGATATATAGTTTAAGTGGGATTCGAAACTGCAAAAAAATAGGCCAGGAAAAATGAAAACATTGTATCAAAGTCTCAAAGCGGGTTCCACCGTTTGACAATTTAGGGAAAAGTACAACCTTGTTTTGTTATCAGTTTTGGACCAAGCAAAATTTTGGCATTAACTGAGGGTGGCAGCATGGAGGACGGATTTGGATGGAAACAAAAAATGTAATTTTTGGAAAAGTGGACTTTGAAAATGTGCAGCGATAAATGAGGGACCGCCACTAAAAAGGGGCAATTTAACGAGGGTGCACCGTATATATACACTACGTCACCTGTCTAGACAAGTATCTGTAAACGCCATTTTATTCACCAAACAGAAGTTATTCTATTAATACTGTAGTGGCGTCCTAAAACGTCCTCCTATTTCAATCACTGGGAAACCACGCATCGGTACAGCAAAACAAATCACACCCAGAGACAATATGTACCAGAAATACACTCTGTCTGCCCAGAATGGCGTTATGAAATATTCATTATGTATATGCATACAAAAAGATTTTTCCATTGACAGATGGATCATCAAACGCCTACCATTCGAGTATATTTCCTATTTTTTCGTAAATATATATCTCTTGAAAATCTATTCAATGCATAATGCCATCTATTGTTGTCTTTATTTACGTCTCATAACAAAAATCAATGCCTTCCGTCAGACTAATGGGAGACTTGTATGCAGAAAAGCATATTTTTCCAGTCTCAGAATTTATCGTGATAAGTAGAAAGTGATGATTTCATATAACCCATAATTGATAAAGTTAAGATGTCCTGTACTTTCTTGTAGAGCAGAACTTCATTTATCTTTCTCCAGCAAAATATTAAGGCATCACATGACATAATATTTCTATAAAATACAGCCTCTTGTCGAATAAGTTTCTTATGTCATTGCATTTCGTTTAGCTACGTTTGCAAGAGTCAATTCTTGTTGACCGTAAGAAACGAAAGAAGAGAATATAAGAAATGTGAACTAAAAATAATCTTAGTATAGTTAAAAGTATTGTCGATGGTAAGTTGTTCTAAATTTGAAGGAATTTGTACTGGTTTACTGGAGGCATTTGGTGTTAACAAATCAAAATCAGTAACAAAGATGAAACCAACCAAGTCACTATTCCACAGAATTCCAATAGAATATTCTCAGGCTGTTGAAAATGTTCAAGTTCTTCAAAGTGCAAAATTTGTAAGATCCACAGTGAAATATGAATCCAGAAAATTATTGTAATACTTCAGCTACATGTATTCAATGATGAATAATTTTAAACTGTTTTAAGTATCCAATTACAATTTAAGCAGACTGATGATGACAAGTGATGTTGTAGAAATATCCATCTAAGGCATTGTTTTTAAATAAATATTTACAAATAAATTTCACCATCTTGTAAATATTATACAATAATGATAAACATGTTTACCCAAATATTTAAGTACTTAAAGGTTACTGACCAACTTAATAAAAATAAGTTCGTACAGTACAGTATATACTCAAGCAGGTACATGTATTTAAAAATACAAAACTACATCCGAAACGTGACGAAAATAAGG
The DNA here is from genome assembly GCA_028566555.1 of Lithophaga nigra. Lineage (NCBI taxonomy): Eukaryota > Metazoa > Mollusca > Bivalvia > Mytilida > Mytilidae > Lithophaga > Lithophaga nigra. The sequence continues at coordinate 1,821 of JAOXYJ010485947.1, read as the reverse complement.
AATTTGAACACAGGTGTTATATGTGCGACTTTTCAATAACAAAAATCATATTCTTAATTACTTTTACCATTCTTCACCTATTATAAATTTCCAATAGTCAGTGACATGCAGCGAATATGCTATTTTAGAGAATTTATAAACGATTGTCCTATTTTCCAAACAGAGAGGACACAACATTGTTTTTAGTGTCAACAGTCATATACAATTAACATTCGAAAATTTTCGTAGGATGCAACATGTTCTACAGCACTAGAGTACTTTGATTAAGGTACTTTTTGTCATGAAATCTGCAAAATAGGTACATTATAACACTGCCTGACAATGCTTTATGCCAGAAAGAGGAAACGTGTGCCTTTTCTATATTATAAAAAATATGATTATTGTTCGTCATCTCCATAAGTTGTTGAAATGTATTGATATGAATAATTTTACTACAACAATGCTGATTAATTGTAGAAACAGTTGAAATTCATAATAACAGATTCATGTTTTGTTATGTGAAATTAACCAAGAATCTCCGGGTTGACAACACTGTTATTACCCGTACAACATAAATCTGAATAGTAGTGGTTTCCTTTGATATGTCAATCGATGAAGTTCGAGATCAGTCGGTAAAATGTACTCTTAATGATTAATTACATGTAATGAAATGTCAGGCCTACAATTACATGTCTAATTGTTTGATTCTGGTTGAAGCTGTTCTATCAGACAATAACAGTATCAACGGAGTCCTGAATGAAAACTTAAGATCCTCAAGTCAAGTTATCTTGTACATACAATTTGTATTTTTCTCAATTAATATTTCGTTCACAAAAGACATTTCGTAACGGCAGGACATACAATAAACCTTTTCAAGGTCAGTGGGCACCATATTGGATTTGCCCCAGGCCGAAACGTCAAAGTCCAAGTTTACTGTGACGTCATACCTACCTAGGACGTTCGTTATGACAATATTGACGTCACAGTAAACTTTATCTATGACATTTCGGCCTGGGGCAAAATCGACTAACCTTGAAAAGGCTTATTATACTAAATGAAAAAAAAACTAACCATTTTCAATGACAATGGTAACAGACCAGAATGTTTATATCGCTCATCTTGTTGCCAGTGCTGTCTAATGATGGGTTATCGTTACCGGACCTTACTTTGTTTTGAGCAATCCAATACGATGATGATCTCTCTGAATCACATAGCTCAATAGTACTTAAGTAGGAGGATATTTGTTAAGGAGCTCATTATTATGCATCTGTGGTTAAAAAAAATTAAAACTGACCGTCGCACAATTGCAGTTATCTCAGCATCTATCAAGTCTGACAGGGATTGGGAATATTTTTATAAATTACTGTCAAAATTACCGAAGTATTGGTTTTGGGCAAACTCGTCTAGATAATAAATTCCACTGAAAATCCGTAATATTATTAAATAATCAGTTATTCAATTCAGCCAATTCTACCATAGAGCATGCAAATCTGGCCATTCGAAATATGTACCACAGTATATCTGAAGGGGATGTTTTGATAATATGACATAATAGACTCAACTCTGAAAAGATTTTTACAGCTGATGCATTACTTTAGGAAATTTTCAAATTATAAAGGTTACTGTTACGAGTGAATTTGCTCAAACAACGATACCAAAAAACCAAAACTAAGGTCATCACACAAAATGTTTTATGGCCAGCATTATGACTGATTGATTGATTGGTGTTTTACGCCCAAGCAGCAGTATTTCAGCTATATTCGGTCGATGAAAATGAAATGGATGATAAAATGAACATGAAATGATGATGAAATGAAAAATGGGATGGGGACACAGGGATAA
>JAOXYJ010483729.1:0-14800 GCA_028566555.1 Lithophaga nigra | reverse complement strand
ATGATATAAACAATCTGTATTATCTGATCCAGGTAAAAGGATATATTTACTTTTCTTGGGGCAATTTTTACTGTTCTTACTTTCACTTAGGCGGATGTAGAGGGGGCCCAGGGAGCTTGGCGCCCTTTTCAGGCAAAAATTGTGTTTTTTAAGTACATTTTTCAGATTTTTGACAGCTTGTGTTTTGTAAACAGCATGAATTTTAGTGTTTGTACCTAAATTAATAAACAAACCATATTGTGTAAACAGTTCAAATTATGTTCACTTCAAAACTGATTTCCTTAAAAACAACATTATTTATTATTGTTTTAGAATCACAAGACAGAAATCCACGACCTCTGTTTGAGAATTTCTTGTCTCATGCCAGTACAACCAATCGATATCCATATTTACCGGTGGTAAAGAGTACGGAGGTACAATGACTATTTCAATATTGGTGACTTTATGATGTCATCACAGTGACTATCGGTGCTGAAGAATATTTATATGAACTCAGTATGAAATAAAACATTCTGTGGACTTAGATCAGAAGTAGAAATTATTGTTGGAAGACTCATACCATTTATGTGAAAACATAAACTTAGTGTTGTTATGAATATTCATGAAAAGATTCTGTTTCCGGACCAGCAGCTGAAGATCTTCATGAGTACTGTTTGTGTTGGCCAGAAAAATTTGCAACAACAGTGCAGCGAACTATTGTCAAAATATAACATTTAATTTGTCACATAATGGCAATAATAGTTGTAAATATTGTTGGGAAAACTATATAGTTCATGGAAGTGTGTTATTTGTGGTTTTCCTCTTGGAAGCAATGGTACTTAAGTATGTAGGTAAAATGTGCTGACAATCTCTGTTGCAGTGGGCAAATGGTTTCTCTTTAATTTCCAGATTGAGAAATCTGCTTAGTAAAAAAGGATCACTGTTAATTTTACTAAAGGTGTAAAACTGAATTAGCTTATGAGCAAGAATATTGCTTTTGTTAGCCGGAAATCAGTAGATCTAGTTCCTTCCTGTTCATTATTTAAATTATCAGTCTGTGTTGTTCATTCTACAGCATAAAGCATATTTTGAATTTTTTTTTCATTTTTTGGGGTTATGATTTTTCATAAGCGTTTCATGCTATATTTGAAAACTGAATTTAAATAACTTAATTATGGATATAAAACTATACGAGGCAATACAGGGGAGATAATTTGTGTCCTTTTGTCTTAAGTATTCTTTGGTTGCTTTGGTAACAAGATCGTTTAGTGATCTCATTGAGAGCTTTATTTTGGCAGTTTGTCTTGGAATTCGTCGTTTCAGATACTGAAGGACTATGGGTAATTTCATTGTGCATACATAAATAGCAAAAACGTAACACCACTGGCCAAAAAATTGTTAGATGTTTTTCACATTAAACTGGTATCTCTATTATTACTTCAAAAAGTAGACAATTTTTAGCAGAGTTGCAGTGAAGTCAAACTTGGCTATTGGATTGATGAAGGCTGGGTCGGTGGGTAACAACATCGTTTTCCCCACTTTAACTCTAATTTTGTACGTCAGATGTTTACCAAATATGGTCAGATGTTACCCTAATTAGGAGGAAATCAGCACTATTGATTTTGAGATTCCTAGCTCAGAGGTCAAGTTCATTGTTACTATAAATAGATAGTCGCAACTGAGCTAATGGATCTGTGATCCTTCTTTAGATTTTTTATTGTAATTTGAAGTTATGAAAGTAATACATATTACGTTTGTGTTATGTAAGCGTTGCTTAATTAGTAAACTAATGTTGTTGTATATTTGTTACGCATAATGTTTTCTACTAAGTGTCAAGTTAGTGATAAAAATGAAAGTAGCATGGTAATCATGTTACTGCTGATCACAAAAGTAGCATGGAATCATTTTGTAATTAAAGTGAAAGTAGCATGGTGGTTTGTCTACTGATCAAAGTAAAAGATTATATTTATATTGAAAGTAGCATGATATCATGTTAATATTCATCAAAACAAAAAAGTATGGTATCACACATTATTGCTGATCACAACAAAGGTAGCATGGAATCATTTTGTAAAAGTGAAAGTAGCATGGATGTTTCTGTACTGATCAGAGTAAAAGTAATTTATGTTTTTACTGAAAGTAGCATGGTATCATGTTTATATTGATCAAAGTGAAAGTAGCATGGTAGAAGTGAAATTTACCCTTTTATGGCATGTTTGAATATAGATGTAAATTTCTGTCAATGTACATAAAGAAATCATATAGTGCAATATCTATTTGTACATGGAAAAATATTACAAGCAGTAATTATTTTAAATTCCAAATTTGTTGTGTCTGTTACTACTAGAAATATCTGTCTATAAATGGTACATCACAAAACTTTTGATTGTCAGTATAAACAGTAAGTTGACCTTTCTGTGAGATGACTTGTATCTCAAATGGAATCTTGTGCAAGAAAGTAAACACATCACTTGGATGTTGATAGGTTTTCTAGGGATTGTGTCACTGAAGGTCATACGTTACAACTAATCGTAAGTCCTGAACATTTTGTACGCGTTACAATCAATCATAACTCTTACAATCCCCAGGCATTTTGTTGTTTTCTGGATGAAACTTTTAACCTCTTATCAAGAAACAGATGAACAATTTCCAATCAAGGCATCACGGAAAAACAAGTAGAGCATTTTTTTTTCATAAATCTTGACTATGACAATCCCACTTGATAGATCTAGATTCTACAAAAGTTTTAACTCCAGTAGACTTAACTGAGCATTATTGTAGGTCATTGCCATACCTGATGCTACAGAGTAATAAGGGAGTGGGGAGGTTACAGGGCTATTACCACATTTCTGGAAGAAGGGGTGTCAATATTCTTAATGTATCAGTGTCTTTAGTAGCAATATTCTTAATAGTTTTTCAGGCAATCACTCTTTTTTTTAATATTTTTTTTTCCGGAAAAGGAGCATTTTAACTTGTATGGAGGAAGAGCATTTTGTAAGGAAAATATCGTAATTACTGTATTTTTGTGCGATTGTAGATATGAAAGTTTATTGCATGCAAACACAGTCATTTAATTCTTCAGATCATTCAGCTAGAAGTGGATTCAACTCCAGGAATCATCTTCACGCTATTTGTGCCATGGAGATGGGAGACAACTCCACTTTAAAACAAAATAACAGATAATGTTTCAGCAGAAATGGGGAAATAAAACAAGAAATAATATATTACAGTACTCAGTTTACTTGCAGTTCATGAAAAAAAATCAATAATTTGGAATATTCTGCTTAAATGTTAGATGTCTGTTTCAGTCAGTCAATAACTTTCACTGTTAACAGAATTTACAGTTAAAAAGGGAGATTATCTAGATTCATTAACATTACTTTCAGTGTTAACAGATGTATTGTGTTAATTAATGTTAACTGCATTTACAATGTAAATCATTGTGTATTTCAGTGACTCAGTGTGTGTATTTATTTGTAGATAAATTACACATTCCTCATTAATTGTTTATTATATGCCAATAAATTGAACAAAATGTCTAGTTGTCTCCCTTTATTAAATGTCTAGTTGTCTTCCTTTATTAGTATACATGACCATTGGCCTTTTTAACTGTTTTTCCGTTACTTGGTGTCTGTTGTTCATGAACTTTTGTCATCTTCTGTATCTCACAAACTAAGTCCTGACTGAACAAAAACTCTGCAGCGATAATGTGTAAATAGTTCTGTCAAAATTTTCTGCTTTCTTCCAAATTAGATATTCAGTTTTCCTGCCACAGGGCAACTTAAATCACTAGATGATTGACTGGAACTTTATATTTTTTACAAAATCAGATGCAAATACTTTATTTTAAAACAAGAAAAAAATGAACATAGCAGAGTAAGGACAGTTTTCTGTATGATGAAAGAAGTACATTTGTTTTGCCATTGTCATCAAGATTCCTGTTGTTTTAAACAGGAATATCATATTTAAAGAAGATTAGTACATATATACAAGCAAATAGTTAAGAATCCCCTCTCCTAAGTTCTAATGACCTCTTTAAAGAGGAACCTAATTTATTAGATTGTACTGGTACAGATGAGTTTAGTATATATAGTTTTTGTTCTGAAAAATTTATGAAATTGAATACTATATAGGCTATGGATGGTCTTGTACAATGATTCTATCTACATATATTCTTCATTCTGTACTAATCTGATATTCATGTTATCATCAAGGAACAAAGTAGTTTTTGATTGGCCAAAACTATATGAGACTTGTGCATTAGATTGAACTGACAAACCTCCACAAATTTTCGTCATTTTGAATATGATAACTGAAATAGCTTCCAAGGACAAAATAGTTCTGATTGGCTGAAATTTATCAATTTTTTTGGTTAAAATAACTGAGCCAATTAAACAGAAACTTTAAAGAAAATATATATGGATGGTTCTATATAAAGTTTCAAATTTTTTTAGGTGAATTCTATAGAAATGATTTGAAACATTTTCTTTGCTTAAAACATTAGGCTGATTGAACTGAAACTTTACAGAAATGATCTGTGGATTGTTCTTAGTTTGAATTATTTCATGCAGATTGGACAATAAGTATGGCCAGCATAGGGAAAAGTATTTTCTGATTGGTTGAAATTCCAATAATCTTGTCTGTAACAGATGGACCTTCTCAGATATGATCTAGTGGATGTTCATCTACTAATTTTCCTCAGTTCTCTAAATGTCTTACATTTCATGCTAACATAACATACAATATGGCTGCCATGTGGCATTTTTGATTTTATGATTGGTTGAAATTTGTAAATCTTGTTTAAATGAGCTTGATCAAGTGAAAGGAAACTTAAACTTGATGACATGGAAAACAAGACATTTGAAGTGAAGATGACCAAGTCTGAGGGGTGTAAAGATTAACAAGATTGCAGTGACATAGCTTTATATTTGTTGAAAACGATTTTATGTCACCTGGCTGAAAGTCATATGAGCTATTGCCATCACTTGTTGTCTGTCATCGTCTGTTGTCCGTCATTGTTAACATTTCACATTTTGTTCTTCTACTCTGAAACCACTCGGCCAATGTCAGTCAAACTTTGCATGAGTGATGTATGGAAGGTCTTCTACACATTTCCTCGTGCTGATTGGTCAACTAATGTTACCGCAAGAGACAATTCTTGTTTCTGATTGGCCGATTTTCAAAAATCTCCTGAAACAAGAAACTTTATAAAATGATGACTGAAAGGTCCTCTACAAAGGTTTCTCATTCTGGTGGCTAACATGGCGGCAACGGTGGCACATCATTTTACATTGAACTCCATGGGAAATTGCATTTTAACCTTTTATCCTGAAACTGCTGAGCCAATTCCGGTCAAACTTTGCGTGAATGATGTATGGGGGTCCTCTACAAAATGCTCATCCTGTGTTGAGTGATCAAGTAATATGGCTGCCAGAGGCAATTTTGGATTCTGAATGGCCGATTTTCAAAAATCTCCTCTGATACTACAAAGCCAAATGTTTTGAAACTTTATAGGAATGATGACTGGAAGGTTCTTTGCAAAGATTCCTCATTTCGTATTGATCAGGTGGCTAACATGGCAGCAAAGATGGCACATAATTTTACATTGACTCTATGGGAAATCGCATCTTAACCTTCTTCTCTGAAACTGCTGAGCCAATTCTAACCGAATTTTGCATGAATGATGTGTGGAAGGTCCTCTACAAACTTTGATTTGAACGTTGTGCAGGTTAAACTGTTTGCAATGTGTCCTTTGAACATACACTAAATATATGGACATTTTAAAATGGGAACATGTTAGCCAGGTGAGCGATACAGGCCCAGTTGAGCCTCTAGTTTAAATGAAATGCCTAGTGATCTTTTTAATAACTTCTGTCCAAACCTTGGGTACTACAAACCAGCTAAGCAATGCAGACTCTCTAGTTTTGCCGCTATGATGTATTACCCAGTTTAAAAACTTACAGCCTAGTATCACGAGGCTGACATGCTGACTGATTGAATTTTTTGGATACTTTTTGTCTATTAAGGGCCCTTTATCTGTTTATAGGTATATGACCACCTCAGAGGGAATCAAGGGTCTTTTCCATTGTGCAGTTTAAACAAGAAAAATCGGTTGTTCATGGTTCACTATGTGTTATGAGCTAAAGAAAATTATGTTACCAGATTCTGGTTCAAGTAGTGCAAACCGGAAAACGGAAAAGATCCCTAGTTCCTATTCGGTTAAAAATTCCGAGACCATCATGGGGTGTGTAGGAAGGTAAACCTGTTAAACATTTCCATTGTCATCTAAATTTCTGAAATAAACCACTGGACCTATGCGGAAATGTTCTTTGGATGGTTGTTTTCGAGCTTTCTCTACTCAAACATCCAGTATATAAGGGATGGAGGAGAGGAATCGGAGGTTGAATCGTGCCGGTACTTGGTCACATCATACTACTAATATCGCGACATTTCATCACAGGAATTATGAGTTCGAGTCTGATTTAGGCAGGGTGTGCTCGAATAAAGAGGAAAAATAAGTTAGTAAAGTTTTTATTAGTTACAGTCATAACTGACCCTTAAATTTGAACCAAATTTGTCAGATGGGTTTGCTTTTTCAAAGTAAACATTTTTGTTCAGAGAATAACTGGACCGTATAGTAGGGATTTGGCGGTAGTTTCATTCTCCCGCATCCATATATAACTTTGATTCAATCAAATAACCTAATTTGTAATTCCTACAATTGATCTTTTAATCTTTTTACATAAGATAAACGTGGTTAAGTCAATTTGTGGCAGTATTTGCTTCTGTCACTAAGTCGGCGAGTACTTAAAATTGAAAAAAAAAATCATACATTTCCTTTGACCTAATATTTGAATACATGTATTCTACATTCATTGTCCATGCACGACCAAAACTTATCTACTAGTATGTAAAAGTAATATATATTTCTAAAGTTACGAGCATATCAACAAGAACAATGTCTCATATAGCGACGATATTTATGATCAAGTGACAGAAGTTACATATATATTTAATTCCAGTGCATCCTATTACATTTGGCAGGTAAATCCAATTAAATGTGTATCAAAAGTTCACTGTACTTTATGCAGCATGTTTCTTGTTTTCTTCAAACGATACATTTCATTTTTGTTCATCATTTATTGTATATCTGCGAAATGTTGAAACATATTCTCCAATTAGCAGACAAAACTAAGAACACATGCCTCGGGTCGACTGGTACGAAACCGTCTCTGCTAGGACCACCTAAACTGACCCCGCTCCGGATGATTTAAAAAGTGACAATTTCAAATATTTTTAACACCAGACTTGTATCATAAAACATAAATGTAAAAGAAATTGTGGAAATAAATCACTTTATAGTTCAACCACGTGTAACTTCTACCAGGAAAAACATCAGGGAATTGTTAACGGCCACACGTCCGTTGTGCTACGGTTTGTTGAGATGAAGTGCATTTCTTGTCAAACATTTTACTTTTCTCAACAGAAATTATATATCATTTTTAATGACAATACAATGAAACGAGCCAAGAAAGGATGCTTATGTTTTAGTTTAAACTCCTTGCAATGTGGTAGGAGATTTCAATATTTGCCGAGATACTGGAGAAGCGTCAGATATTTGCGATCATCAAATCATCGATTTATCGGCAAATATTAAAATACAATACTGTTATCTCTAATTCTGGGAGTAAAATATATGTCGGTATATACGTCCCTGATTAAACCAAATTTAGATCAGTTTCGTCTCATAGTTTCAATTAATTTTGCAGTTGTGACTATCAAACGAGTTGAACCTGGGATGAATATAGAATAGCCAGTTATATAGGTTCCTGGTTGAACACAAACCTGATTTTTTTTCTGTATTTTAAAATTCTGTAGCATCTAAATCGCAACAATCTTCAACCGGTGATTATCGCAATTTTCATAATGGTAAAAACAGTATTTTATTAATACTTATGCAAAAACACTGCTTTCAGTTCTGACTTTACTGGCCACAATTTCCCGAAAATCCAGTAAAAATTTATTTGGGATAACATTCTTAAGAAGGAAATTTCCGGCGCGGAAACAGAGAGATGTTATGTTGATTGTGTGTAAAAACAAAGTGAAAGTAGAACAAAAACACGTGCTTGTATTTACCGACCACACTGATTGGTCAGAAAGTCTTGACTTATCAGTGCGTACGCATCGTACAATGTGTTGAATTCCCGCATTTGTCACACAACACAGTAGTAATCTGCAAGGTAATGGATAGGTGATAGATAGGTACACCTGATCAGATTCAATGGATTGTCTCTTCATATGTTTATGATGATGTCGGATAACATAGTTGGAAATTGGCTTGGATCTTTAAATTTAGATTATTACACCCAAGCATTTTTTGACAACGGTTATGACGAATTGGAAATTTGTAAACAAATAGGAGATGCTGATTTGGATGCAATTGGTGTCACTAAAAGTGCACATCGTGAAAAAATTCTCCGTGCAGTGACGAAATTAAAAGAAGAAGGTGGAACTTCAGTTTACTTTACATTGGAAAGTTCTCAGAATTCGCCTTTGAATCCCAGCGATGGAGATACAAATTGTTTACCAACAGACACTATCAGCACGTGTTCAAATATTTCATATACAAATTCACAACTTCTGAAAATAATCCGGACAAGAATATACAATGACAACATAGATTTATCAGCATTACCTTATGTTAAAGCCGTAAGTATTGTTATGTTAATTCCTTCTTAAAAAAGAGCAAAGAGCATCAACTATGTGTGCCAAACACTTGTTGTACATGTAGTGTATTTGATAGAAATATTTTTTTGACATGAACTCTGTTTGTCAGGGCCAGTTTAACTTCTAGAGATATTAAGACAAGGCTCTAAATGTTTGAAACTTTTTTAGTTACAAAAAAGCATTTCACTGAAACCAGAGACTGGCATTATATGTCTCTGCTGAAACTGAGGTACCTTACTGTATATTAGGACAGAAAAATATATTTATTACTTTATTTTATTATATTCATTTTTTTTTGTATATTAATGTACATACAGATGGTTGAAAGGGAATATACTTAGTTCCTCCAAAAAGCAGAGCATGGTCAAATTGTTTAATTTTTCTTAAATATGGACATATATTTTCTGTTCACAGTTATTTGACAGATGTATGTATAACTCTGAAAATGCAACAAAAATTAATCTGTTCAAATATTTTAGTATTCTTTTGGTATATTCATTTCTGTGATCTTAGAGAATATATGTACATGCATGATGTTGTTGAATGATCTAAGAATCTATTCAATCCAGTATACTTGTTTGCATCGACATCTATAGGGTTATTCCTGCAGTGTCTTCTGTATTAGCAAGAAATTATTCCTATTTTTGTGTCATGACCCACTTCCCAGCTAGCTTTTCAGACAGATCTGAAATTAGAAATTATTATAGGAATCGTATTCTTTTCATTTTTGCTGTTATTGAAATATTGTCTGGCATATTTATCTTTTGGGAAAAGGGTCATTAAGGCAAATAATATTAGAAAATGAATAGTATGGGGGATGAATATAGACCCGTTAGTTATATAGGTTCCTGATAGTACTGAATGTTCTACACCTGAGAAGTGAACAAATCATTAAAACTATATCTTTGGTGATTTCCGTACATGTATGTTTATGAAAGATCTCATTAAAATCTTCTGCATAGATCATGTATGATTATTGATTCCAACTTCCTCAGTGTTATTATTATGCAATGTTTACTCAGTCTTCAAAGAAAAATATTAATTGCTATGTTGGAAAAATAGATCCAAAAATAATTGGTAAATTTCACTGCATAAAACTGTCAGTTGAACATTTGAAATAAAATTTCATCAGTGAAGAGTAGGCACTGATTCATTTGCTTACTTTTGATATATACTTACTAAAAATCTCCTCAAACATCAAAATACACCTTTAGATGTAAAATGTCAATATATTTTTGATACTAGTACATAGATGAAGTGCTGGTTAATGGCGCCTTTAATATGTCTGTAGCCACCTCACTTCAGAAAATATTACTTGTAAAATCAACACTATAAAAGGATCTTTTGTTTACTTAATCAGCAAACTATTGATTGAAAGACATTCAGACTTAAATTTTTTATTTACATGACCAAATTATTATATTGGAGAGAAAAAAATCAAGTAAAGAAACAGAGCCGACAAATATGTATTAATAAAACAAAGTGAACTAATGTTTCCTGAAATACCATGTACAAGGTTTTTTTTTCATTAAGATTAAAAAAAACCTCAAAACATGAAATAAAATAAATGCATTGTGACTGAAATTGGGTACGGTCTTTCCCAGAAGAGCTAGCTTATATTCTGCATTTAGGTATTTTCTGTACAAGTATCTGTACATACTAGTATGAACTACTGAAAGCTAACAATTACTTCATTATTAACTAAACCACTATTTCGTTTTCAGCGTCAGATATTAAAAAGATATAGATCGTACACAATAAAACCATCTTTGTGAGAATCAACACACACCTATGGCTGAAAGGGAAAATTTGAACGAAACATGTTTTTTTTTAATTAAATTTCCTGAAGCTACAAAATGTACAAAGTAATTACACACAAAACATACAGATAATTAGTATTTTGAAAATAAACAGGCATTTCTTTATTTCATAATTTGATTCAACCACCTGAACGATCAATAGTTAAAACTTGAAGAGCAGGAGCCATGACAGGTGGCATACACGTTCTAACAATTGATCCATTATAACCAAGCTTTAGTGGCATTATCTAAACCTAACAATTGGTTTTGGATCACTCTATCTTTTAATTTAGGGCTACTATAACAGTAGTTTTACAAATAACAGGAAGGATTTGAAATCTTGAGTGCTTAAAGTGGGAATCCCATATACCGATAGTGTAATGTACGACTTATCACTTCATTGGTTTAAGCTGTCTGTTTTTCTGACATGTCTAAATATAGTGAAATAATTTTGATTGTTCAGAAATAGACAGAAATAAAAACAAAACAATTGAGATATAGTACTAATTTATTTTGGTACTTGACAGTTGCTTCAACATTGTATGCTGTGATTATTAGTTTAAGCCATGTTAGGAGCGAGGTGTGCTTGACTCCAACCTTAGTTGAAAATTATATCCAGTGGCAGTCTAGCTTCCCTCGTAAAAAATAGTTGAAAAATTGCTGAAATTGGTATAAAGTCTTCTTTAAAATTAACATACATATAGAATAGAGTATATGATTTTGATATCCACAATGGTTTTCTTTTGGTAACAAAGGCTATAGAATAACTGCATATGAAGCTGTACAAAAGGATAGTGAGATCTATTTTGGGTTTCAGTAAATTTTCTCCAATTTATATTGATTTCCTGGGATCATAACTTCAAATTGTTCAACAGTTTAATTCATTTGTAGGACACTAGAAATTTGTGTTCACACCTTCTTTTTTGAGTTATGACCTTCTCCAAACTGCTTCATGATGGGCTGCTCATACCCATTCAGGACCCATGGAGAATCTTCTGCAAAAATACTCAGTTGTCGACTGTTAAGGTTAGAGTTTACCCATAGTCAGACTCAAACTCACGAGCTTGTGATCTAGTAGATATAACTAGGTACATGTACCTAGATCACTCAGCCACCTAGCTGACTTGAGATGTGTGAAGGATAACACACATACATTGTAATTAAAATCGTAGAGATAATACATGTATGAATATTGGAATCTACTGGTTCATTGTGTTTACACCCAGTGGCGTCCACATGAAAATGAATGATGTTGTCTGATTTTGTCATTGGGAAGGAAAGACATCTATTTTATGTGACAAATAGATTAGGATGTATAACATCCGTTCTTATTCTCTGAACAAAGACAGAAAAAAATCCCAGTAACAATTCATGGATTCCAATGAAATAAAAACCTAGTAACATGTCGAAACATAATGAATAATTTAGCATTGTTTGATGAACACTGTAGTAACACAGTACAGGTTTTAATTGATTTATAAAGGTATCGCAGAATTACAGGACACCGAACAAATTGGATGAAATCTCCGTAAATGTGTTGCTGTCATGATATAAATGATACAAATAGGTCCACTGGGTAGAAAAGTTGGATTTAAAATTAGGCCGGGAAAATGCTCAAGGATTAATGAATTTGAATATTGCATGAGAAATTTACGTGATGAAATGGTATGGCTCAGTTTGAAAGGTCCATTTCAGACATTTTTTTCTGAGTTTAAAGCATTTTCATGTGATGGTGTATTAGACAGTAATTGAATCATGGCTTCTCAGACATTGTCCAAATACTCTAATTTTATCCAACCACAAGTATCTATTCAAGAATTTAGTCATAAATCATGAAGAATTGACCACAACTGGTTTTGTTCAAGTGTCTGACCAAATGACCTGAAGTGGCCTGTTACATTATGACCATTATCTAATCATAGTAGGGAATGATTAGCCCTGATGGGATAATGGTCTAGTGTCAAAACATGTAATATAATAGGTTAAAGATAAATAATTTGTCACCATTATGACCTAATTATAGACCATTATCTGTCATCATATCATGTAATATTTGATCATAAAATAATGTTTGAAGTGCTAATGTTTGCAAGTTGAGGGTCAAAAGTATAACAGACCATCATATAAATGTGTAACTTCTGGTTGTAAAATTATTTAAATTTCCATAACATGATAAGGACTAGTCATAAAACTGATTAAATATTCATAAAATGATAATAACTAGTTCACACATCAGAAGAAATGTCTATAATTATCCCATGTGGTAGAATAAACAATTTAAAAAATCATATTGGCTTAATTTCACTAAATAATTGCATTGATCAACATGGAACAGCAATATATATGTATAATATAAGTATTTCTATTAGTGCTTCTCACTGCTTTGGCAACTTGCTGACACAAGGGGTGACGTGCTGACGTAGTGTGCATAAACGCCAACTGAAAGGGCACATCTACAATGTATAGTTCCATGAAAATATTAAATCATATTCCATACCAATACATTGTAAACATAAATTTGATAATTTACTTGCTTTTTAAAATATGTCTCTTCCTTGGTGCAGGGATACTTGTACGATTTTATTTTTGTGAGTCCAGAAACTAACTTTAAAAAATTCTAATGAGTCAAACCATTGTATAGATCACAACTTTTAAATTTTTACAAGTCCCAGTCTGGAGGGGGGTTAACTATCTGCATTTTTGACGTGCATACCCGAAAAACAAATAGATTGAAAAAAAATACCGAAATACCAAAATGACCCCCCATCTCCCAACAGGGTCCCAGCTGAAAGTGATTTCCAGGACTTGTCTAGATGAGCTGTGAGGATCCCTGTTGGTGTGTTATACATGTATCTTTTTTTAAAATAATAGAATGTCATGTGGTGGCTGAAAGAATGATTTTAGGGAAAAAATAGTGTAACGTCACAGAAGAAGGCCTAAAGGGCATGATTTTAGGGAAAAAATAGTGTAATGTCACAGAAGAAGGCCTAAAGGGCATGTAACCACTGAAAAAAGGCATGGCGTTCTACCATGCAAAACATGCTTGGGAGAAACACTGTCAATACTTCCGTGTGAGATCAGAAAACAGCATCTGTGAAAGTAGTCATTAGATTTGAGATTTACACTACGCATAGACAAAGATTAGATGTAATACATAGTACAACTTAGTTTTGTCTGAAGTTATTTAAAAAGCAGTATGACAAATGTTATAAGTGACATATTATTCTGTAAATAGGACCACAGTTAAATCAGTACGTAAAATACAATGCAGGTTATATCTTATTTGAAGGTGTCAAAAAAATTTAAACAATTTGAGTGAAACATCCTATGGTTTTCTTGTGGCTTAGTTAATTGAATTTTTGTCAATAGAGTTAAATCGGGCAGAAAGACGTTCATAATATAGTCTGTGTTTCTGTCAATAACAGTGAATACAATACAAAGACACAAGTAGATTTCAGTCTATTTTCTCTTACAAGTCTATCTATTTTGGTCATTTTGATAAGGAAATACATGCAACAAAGGAAACCGATTGAATTAGTAATGTGAAAGTTTAAGAATTGACTACATGTATAAGGAGCTAATTCCAAACACCACAGTATATTTACAAAATGAATCATTCTTCGGAAATATCTTTGTGTGTAATTCATTATTTACAGACTAAATAACAAATAAATGTAATTGTATTTTGGACGTATTGTTTCATTGATTTTAGATCATGTTTTAAAACTTTTAATGCTACATTAAATCTGTAAAGAGCATCTGTTACTGAATTTTTTTCCATTGAAGTCATTTTTGGAAGTAAATTAAATGATTTTTAAGCATGATCTGTAATTTCCTGCCGTGAATCCCAACCATTGAGTAACATATTGAAATCTGTTAGTTAAATTTATAACTACATGTAGGAACAAAAGTAATAAATGTATGGAAATTGGTTAAGTATACATACAACACAAAAAAAGAGGCAGAAACTGGCAGATCCAGGATTTTCATAAAGGGGGCCTGCCAGAAAATTTTGCCAATAAGGGAGGGCCTGACTGTAAAAAATCTGAAAAATGTACTGAAAAAACAATTTTTGGCTGAAAAGAGGGGCCCAGGCCCCCTCTAAATCCGCCTATGAGAAAAGATGTTATGATACTCATGTTTCATTTTCTTTTTAAAAGACCATAAAGGACAAGATAGGATAAGATCTATATTTGGCCCCCAATTTTCATGATTTTTTAATTTCATTATATTTACAAGTTAATATTGTCATTAAATAGCTAAATGGTGGGGTTTTTCGAAATGAGTCACTAAAT
>JAOXYJ010483728.1:0-24843 GCA_028566555.1 Lithophaga nigra | reverse complement strand
CGATCTATAGTTATTTTAAACTGTGTAATTTTAGCTTGATGAAAATAAATATTTTAATTCAGCATTTACTGAAAATAAAAAAAAAGACGTGTCTCAAAGTGGAAAAAAATAATTCAATCCAAGTGAACGTGGAAATAATTTTTTTTTTTCATTAAAATCTTCCTTCAAAATCAAATGGTTGTCCCCTAAGAAACACTATAAATGCTTTTAGTGATTTCAGTAGGCATGTTAGGTCTCCTCAATGCAAGTCCAAGAAACAAAATGTTATTATAAAAAAGTCAAAATTTAATATAAAAGCATGACGGTAGTTTCATTTATTTAACGTCTGATTTTTTTCGCTCGTTTTCAACTTTTAAATGCACGAGAAGCAGTGTATAGCATTATTTATCTCTAAAAACTAATCTATCCAGATACATGTATATAACCATATTCCTGGGTAAAACAATAATTTATCCTGTGAATGAGCAGAGATGGATAGACATCGGATACAAACTAGTTTACCTAGATGCTAATTACACCAACTTGTTGAACAATTAATTTTCTGTCTTGACAGTCATCTCCATTAATTTTTAAAAAAAAACCTTGTCTCTTACTATGTTCCATGGTTTCCACAGTTGTCAACTTTTTTGATGTTCTAATTTTCAAAGTTTATATTAACATCTTACTTCGCGTAATATACTATGTGATATGTGATAAGCTGATATTTTTTATTCTGAGGAAATAATTCAAGGTATCATTCAAATTAGTCGCCTTGTTAAGTCGAAAAAATATCCTTTTTCATACGCTGTGTTAAGTACTGTTAAATATACATTCTTCAGCACTGGGCATTGTATAGCTGTATATATAATAAACTTTAATACCCTTTCATAACAGTGATAAGTATTCCATCTGCGTTCTGTGTAATAAGAAGCATTGAAAGAACTGTATATCGCATATGGTAACATTGGCGTTTTTCTTCATGCAATATTATTGCAGATATTGTGTAAAGTCTCATAACCACAAGCCTAAAGGCCCGTTCACACTATACGATTTTTCAGCCGATTCGACATCCGATTTTATGTTTTCGAAGGACGACACAGGCAATTTATTCGACGTCATGTTCATTTCGCTTGTGACGTCAACTTTTTACTTCAAAGTCGGTTAGAAAATCGGTTGAAAATCGTACAGTGTGAATGCACCTTAACCCCCTTGCTGCCAAATCCAAATTTTGTAACGACGTCGCGTATGCCATATTATTTATGACGTCGACAATAATTGCTGCTTTTTAACGTCGAGGCAATCTGTGTGCACAGTGCGACGTCTAATTATATATAAACGTATAGAAGCATAACTAACGAACTACACTGTATCAAATGATAATTTCTAGAGGTAAATTATTAATGAAGATACATATAATTATTTTGTTGAAGAACTGAGCAAAGTAAAAATTGTTTCGTACACACTGTGTTGATTTAAAAGATGAAACGAGCAGTGTAAAATTGCTTAACAACTATACATGTTATATTTTGTATTTTTGTGATAAAACTCAGTTTGGAGATTGACTGATTGATTGAATGGTCGTTTTATGCCACTTTCACCACTTTTTCAGCTATCTCGTGGCGTCCAGTTTTTATTGGGGGAGGAAGTCGGAATACCCGCTGAGAACCCCGACCTTCGACAGGAAAACTGGCAATCATTGTCAATTAAGGTTGGAGTCGAGCACACCTCTCCACGACCAAGGCCCGAATTCACAACCCCACTCTTGACATGCCGATGATCAATAGTAGATTTGACCAATTACCTAGACCACTCAGTCACCTAGGGCCCTCTTAGTTTGGAGAAATGCGTAGTAAAAATACCCAACCGCCAAAATGAGCTTTAACTTAATCAATTATATAAAGTTAACTTTTTTCTTAATTTAATTTAATTTTATTTTTATTTTATTTATTTATTTATTTATTTATTTTTTTTTTTGTACAAAAGGAAAAAGAATTTATCAATCAGTGATGACGTTTTATACAACAAGAATTTATTATATAGAGAATAACAGAAAAGACTTTATAAGTGCTTTATATGTTTTATCTTGTAGTTTAATTCGATTCACACTTCCTGCATGTTTTGTTCCTACCAAAAGTTACCAAGAATGAAATTTGCTCTCGTAACATTGTCCATTACAGTCCAGCCAAACAACTGGACACCATATCCCGCACCTTGTCGGGCAAACTTGGCACTTTCCTCTTCGCATTATAATACCTCCGCTGCGAAAAATAGGAGGTATACTGGTTTACCTCTGTCCGTCCGTAACACTTTTACCGTCGTCGGCATATTATTCAGTGAATACAAGTCACCCCTTCTTGATATTTGGTACCATACTTCAAGGGGGTAGATACCGTGTGACGCATTTTCAGATCTACAAATACTTCACTTTCCGTTTGCCGATTAAATTATTTTTTCAACATAGAAAGTTATCGTCACATGTACTGGAGGCGAAAGCTGGAATACCAGATTACAGTACATCTTGTTTTTTCTGTATAGCAAAACTTTTCTTTAAAAATAAAGATTTAAGTAATGATCGAGATTCATCTCAAACATCAATAACGACTTTTAGTTGTTTTCACACTAAAATTATGTACGTTAACGAATGTTTTCCTTCTTTGTAGTAACTCAATTGTAAATTAGGAAAATATTTAACAAAAAATACCGAACGCATGGATTGGTGTTTAATACTACGCACATCAACATTTCCGGTTATATTATACCCACCAGAATCGGATAGAATACAGCCACCGATCTTCCGACAACTAACTACATCATATACTACTTTTATGTAAAATGAATACATGTAAAGTTCGAAGATACCAAACCTTTAATCGCAAAAGGACAAACAACGCTATGGCCAAACGACGACACAAAGACAAACATTGATTCGCAAAATATAATACAGAAAACTAAAGACAGAGCAACATAAACCCCAATAAAAACCGGGGGTGAGATCAGGTGCTTCGGAAGGGTAAGCATCTCCTGCTCCACTAGTGGCATACGTCTTGTTGCTCATATTAAAATCCGGTAATAAGTCATGAATAAGGAAAGGACGAGACTGTGATTACGACAGACGGAACATAATCGTGGTCATTTGTGACGCAGATATTCCGTAACGGTCAACTAAGTTATGGTGGCGACCGTAAAACTTTCGAAGTGATGACTTCAACTTTACCATTAGAAATTCTTGGTTAACATCAGAATTCTTAAAGTACCGACCTGGAATATAATGAATAAAATGTCTCTGGTTGGCCGTGGAACCACTACTTTCGTGTCTGTAATACTCTCTATAATCTCCAATCATCTCAACAGATTGATGAAACTCAAGCCTGTTCATATTTTATCATCAAGTCTGTTTGTACATAATATAAGCTAAAAGACGAGTGCTATTGAAACATGGAATATATTTACGTCACTTTCAGCAATTGTTCAGCTTTATCGCGGGCATCCAATTTTTACTGGGGAGGAAGCTGGAATGCTCAGTGAGAACCCCGACCTCCGCGACAAGAAAACTGGCAATCCTTGTCAGCTAAGGTGGAGTCGAGCACACCTTACCCCAAAGCCAACCCAAGTGGTGTAACGCAGATGATCAAGAGTAGATATGACTATCCACACTACAATGCCTCTATTGTAAAGTAACAAAAAATTGTGAGAAAGAATTATTTAAATTAAAATTTTATAAATAATACCATTTTCTTTTTATATTTGCAAGTTGTGTACGGTTACTGTCATTGGTCAAATCCGCTTTCTAAGTACATTTGTATTTAAATATTTGCAAATACTGGTCATTTACAAACCATGTGTGATTTTAAGAAACTATTAACCATTTCAATATTAAAATCTGTTTTGGATACAATGAATAATGGATAATCAGTTCTAACTTCCCGTAAATTTTACCCCAAATTTCCACTTTTTCTGTCGAAATATACGGAAGATTGGATATATAACTCGTGGTCTACTCGTCCAGATACTTAGTGAACTCGAACCTGCTTAAAAAGTATTGAGCAAAAATACTGATTATCCTTTTCCGTATTAACACTGGTCTTAATGTCTGGAACATAGCATGAGATGTGCTAGTCAACAATGTGGATACTTTATTTATTTACTTTTTATTCTATTATTTTTTTTTATCATTTTACTTTTTTTGTCACAGACTGTCACTACATTTTGAACTTGCCCTTTTACAAATCTGGAGTTTGTGATCATCTGGTACCATGTTTTGATCATGTTATGGAATTGTAACATTAGAGATTGATTATATATTTTTTTTACTGTTGAGCGTAAAAATGTATTAAAAATCCAACTAATTAATAGTAACCTGAGACTATTGGTTTAACCCTCCGTTTGTTATCTTCGTTATCACTGCGTCAGACGAGCGATAGTGGAACTGAACGATGGTACGAGAATGGTTTGCAGAGTTTTTTGAAAATAATTTCATGTCTTTATTAACAACAATACTTTACAACGAGGTCTCTTTTTATTCCACATGTGCATAAAGATACAAAACTGAAATTGAAGTGAATACATGTAGACAAAAAGAACACTTTTACCGATCACTATAAACATTAGGGTTCCTTTTTTGTCTCAGATATTTCTCCTTTTGGAAGTCGCAAACCTTTCAATGAAGAGAGCATTTCTATTCTATAGGCCGGATTGTTGAAGTTACTCATGATCATACAGACAGTGACATGAAGTCGGCGAACAAGAAAAAGTTGTTCACAACTACATGGTGATTCCGCAGTTAAATGGTTCAAATATAAATATCAATGTCAAGCCCCAGGAATGATTTCTTCAAGGCAGAATAGGAAACTAATTTCTCTAAGGCGGAATAGTTGTTGTTTGTTTAACTTTCCTTTTTCTTTTTCTTCTCTTTTCTTCTTTTTTAAGGGGGGGGGGGTATTTTTGTACTGTCTGAAGTTGCTCGAAAAAGTTCAAATAATTTTGAAATACTTTATTTGATCAGTATCAGTGTAACCATATATGGAATTTTTAAACCTTATTTTAAAATCTATGCACCATACATACAAATACATGTGCAAATTTACGCTAATATATCAATCTCTTATGGTGATTTATAATCTTTCAAAGCTGCGACTATCCTAAGTCAGATTACCCTCAACGGCTCATTTTCAGATCATTTGTGATTCTTCCTTGGCTCACCAAAAATTATGTCTGAATCATTGTCATATTCTTTTGAATCTGACCTTTTGATCGCCTCTTTTATTTATGACGTCATGCTCATCCTGACGTCATAAAAATTTGGTGACGTCATTATAAAACGATTTGCTAGAGATTCAGATTTTACCATGTCAACTTTCAAGTGAAACAAGAAAGAAGTTACTTGTTACGGGGTTCACATTAAAAACACACATATATTTCGGTAAATGGGACATATTTGTCCGTGTGGCAGTCTGTCGGTGATGGACATATATGTACGTGTGGCAGCAAGAGGGTTAATAACGTAAATGCGGTTTAAATTTAAGGTGGGACGATAACAAATGACGTTACGTAGTGAGTGATCGTTCTTGGTGTTATTGTATAACTCGTTAAAATATCGATTTTCACATCACCGACTAAATTTTTTATCGAAGTTTCAGTATTTGTTATCAAAAAATTCTAAACGACAGCTCAACAAAAAAGCTTTTGGGCGTTATGTAGAATGTATCTAATCAATAGCCTACATGTAGGTGATCGTATTTACAAATTCATTAGTTAAAGACAATCTTATTATTCAATAATCAAAACTATTCGTGCTGTGCTTTATAAAGTATGTCCTTTCTACTTCAAATGTAAGATAACGCTTTATATGACAAATATATGCTGTTTGTCGTTAGATCACGCTGGCTTTTTAAAATCCTTTTTCCTGACCTATCATATAAAAATCGCAGATCTCCCAATTAACCATTTACATTTCTTTGGTGTTATATCGTTTGATATTTTAGGAACGCTATAACGGGATACGAGCGTGAAACTAGACTGCAGATCACCGGCCCCAAGTCAAAAGAATGAGTTCGGAATATCGACTCGAAAATTCTTATTCAAGAATTTATTTTATACCCTGTATGCTGTTTTTTATACTCTTTGCACCGTGTTACCTGGTTTTACCCTAGAATTCAGACTAGCTTTGCACTAGTCCGTCAATTGCGCTTATCCTGATTTCTTTTACCTTAGAATTCAGACTAGCTTTATACTAGTCCGTCAATTGCTTTTGTCCCGATTTGTTTACTCTCTTCAAGTGAAATGTAACACAAGAAATACCTATCCTAATGATGTAAATAACTCATAATAAATTATGACAATTTTGTCTTTCATTAGTGTATAGATGAATAAAATGTTTACCCATCTGATAATATCAGTTGATATTATCGAAACAATGTAATCAAGAAAACAAATTTTTCCAACATAATATTGTCTAGTCAGGAGCTAGAATCAGAATTGAACCTAGAGCAGATTCTAATTGCTAGAACGATGGAATATTGAAACAAAGTGGAAGACAGACGGACTTATGATAAAGCGGAGCATGTCACTAGTTTGAAGGCTTACTAGTCCGAAAGTCTATTGGTCCTAAAGTTCACTTGTTCGAATGTTCCCTAGTCCGAAATTCGGCCAATGACCCTTCGGACAAGCGAACCATGAATAACCAGCGCTCCGAAGGTTCACTTGTCCGAAGACTCATTAGTTGAAAATTAGGACTGATGAATCTTTGGAATACTGAGCATTCTGCCACGTTCAGTTGTCCGAATATGTGGTTTTTAATGCAATCTGAAGACATTGTTGGTATGTAGAGATATGGGATTTTGACGGATGTACATGTACATGCACCACAGTTTTTATTCCTTCGTTTGTAATGGCATATTTTGATTGTTATTTATCACAGAAAAAATCATTTCTATTCGAAATTTTTTATTGTGAAATTGAGGTATTACAGCTCGTAACTCGGACCAAAGAGATTATATGAATGCAGTGATACTGTTGACCATATGTGCGTCCATCTGTTGTTCGTCTGTCTCCTTTCTTTCCGTCAATAAAATTTAAATGCACAACAAATCTTTGAAAATGATACTGTAACATATAACTAAACATACATGAAATTCGATTTTGAGGTCAGAGCTGATTTGGGTTCATGAATTTTGGCCCTAGAAAAAATGAAATTTTTCGAATTTTTTTCCGTGAGTTGTCTTTTGCCCCATAGATGTATTTTGTTTAAAACTTGATAAATATGACAAAACAAAGATCAGTTTCAGTTTAGAGGTCTTAGCTATTCTGGGTTTGTTTGAGAACCCAGGGATTTTCGAGAGTCATCATCCATTTTCTGAAAACAAAATTTGAAGATTACGGCTAAAAATCTCTACATCCGAAACCCTAACTATTTCAAATACCAGCCGGAACTATGTCCCTTATTCAAAATCCTGGATCCACGTATCTTGAATTCGTGAAATTTTGCAAAACTGTTTGTATTTTTAAAGCTGCGTTTATTTTCAAACTTCATATGCAGTAATTGTCACTTGGGACAAATCTTTGATGCTGACATCAAATTGACTATTTTCGATTCCAGAGTTATGTCCCTTGGATAAGTGAAATTTTGCAAATATTTTGATTTCTGTCGATTTTATTATTTCTAACCAATCAAAATAATTGTTACTATGACAAAAGACAGATTCAGTTTGATTTGTTCACCTTAAGTCTTTTTGTGTAAGTGTTATGCCGCTTGCATTAGTGAAATTTTGACTTACTATACAAAACTGCTATATTTTTGTCCACAGTTACTAAAAGTTGCTTCCAGTTTATGATATCCTCCAAAAAAGTAAGGTTGCAATATTATAATCCCCCAAAAAATCCAAAAATACTTGTTATAGAAACACGAGATTACCCCAAAGCGAAGCAATTCGGACCAATGAACATTGAGACTAGTGAAACTTTGGACTACTGAACCATCGGATTAGTGGGATGACTACGGTACAGCCTCCCTCAGGTTTTGCTATTGTTGTTCTTCATTAAGGACAGGTATCCTCGACACATTTCGACCTATTATCCAGACTGCGTGCATCAGGATATTCCGTGAACGTCAAAAGAGGTAATGTCTCAAATAGGGCTCGGCATGGACGGGTATCAATTATCTCTATATAGTATTTACTTCACATCTACCAACAGGCTAATGATTTCTTTAGCATTTCCCAGCCGTGGATTTTCTTCAGTGCGGTTACCGTCAGTAAATATCGGCTCATTGACCATCCTCAAGAAATCTTTCTGGTACGTAAAAGATAAAAGAGATTATATACTCAGCCTGGATATGGGTACCACCGGATACTTAGGAGCCCTAGCTTTTCATCTACTCACTAGCTGTAAAACCGCCACTGGGAGATAAATTTCTAACATGAAACCAGGTAACAGAGTACACAAAATTTTTAATACGAATTACCGAACCGATATGACAATTGCATACATTTGAAAGGCAAACTGGCGAATTATGGACCAACGAGAATTGTGGACTAAGAATAAAAGGCCAAGGTTATCCAATAAACGGCATATATAAAGATCTAAATTGATGTGGCCCTGTCTAGAAATAAATTTTCACTATTGGTATTCTACGTGTATTGGACATATATTATGAAAAGATTTCCAAGATTCACTACGAATGTTCGGCATCTGTTACGACATTATGATGTTAAGGTTCCTCTGCACACGATTCTAAATGGCGAAATATTGTAAAATGTTCTCTTTTTCTTGCAAAACCTATATGGAATAAATAATGGACAATGTGTCACACGTTTACTAGCATTCATTTCGTGGAAAAAGTAAGAAAATTCGTGCTGTTTGTAGACTGTACCTTTCATTTTTTCCAAAAATCTTTGTTTTACCTTCAAGACCAATACAGGTATTACGTTCTTAAATTGAAAACTTTGTATCTTGGACATTTATTTACATTTTTAGAATATTATTATTTCAAAGTTCGGGGAATCAAAAACGAAGATAGGGAATAAAATAAATTATTTCCGGTACAACGTCATAACGTCAAAACACTACGGCACCATTGATTTGTAGCCATTTTCGGGCGTATAGGCTTTATATAATGTTTATGTCTCGAAAACAAGGACAGTGTAATGTCATTTTCTGTACATGAATGATTCTGGAATTTCTCAGGAACATTGTCTTAGTTTCTGGTCAAAATCTCTATAGATGGCAGTTTCCATTTTGAGAAAAATGTAAAATTTCACTCTGGAGACTGTTGTTTTCAATATTTACTTTTGTTAATTTTCCCCCAAAATTTGGAAAAAAACAAGCACTTTAACCTCAATTTTTTATTTGAATTTTTGATGTAACTCATAAAAATGTATAACTGTGCAAAAATTATTGAAATCTACATCGGGTCGATTTGGTATCTTCTCACCTTAATGAAGGAGTTACGTAATTATAAAGGGTTAGTTTTTTTGTCGTTTTTAACCCACCTGGCCAAAGGCCATATGAGCTTTATCCATCACTTGAAATCCGTCATTCGTTATCTTTTCACATTTTATTCATCTCCTCTGTATTTACTGGGCAAATTAAAACCAAAATTTGCAGATAATGATATATTGAAAATACTCCATAAGGTTTCCTCATTTCGTGCCGATTAGTCAACTAACTTGGCTGAAAGAGCAATTATTGTTTCTGCTCGATTGATTTAAAAAAATCTTGTGCTCTTAAACTATAATATCAGTTGATATTATATATATATATATTTCATTAGAATGACGACTGGTCGTCTACAAAGATTCCTCATGTCGTAGTGATCGGATGGCTAACATGGCGACTATGGTGGGACATAATTTTACATTATGCTGGATGGAAAATTACAAATTTTTATTTCTTCTCTGCAACTGTTTGGCCAAATCTAACCAAACTTTCCGTAAATGATGTTTGGAAGGTCCTATAGAAAGTATCCTTATTTCGTGCTAATTGGTCAACCAGCATGCCACCAGAGGAAATTCTTATTTATAATTGTTTCATTTATACCGATTTGGAAACTAAGATGGCGGCTTTGGCAACACCTGCCAATGGCCAAACATCTGTGTGTAAAGCAAAAATTGACTCAATTTAAACTGTTTTAATGAATTTGAACTGTTTGATATTATTGTTTTGCATATTAGACAAAGTAAGCAGAATGCTGTTTGTAATGTAGTTTTCCTTAGAAAATATATTATGTAAACGTTTTGAAATACCCAGGTAAGCGGTAAAGACTCAGGTGAGCATTGGCGTCTATTTATTTTTATGTCTCAAATCAAATTAATTTTCTGGTTTTACTGTATGTTTTAAATAGACAAGAAGACATTTTTTCATTCTGATGTAGGTTTTTTAATATTTTATCCAGATTTGGTGCACTTTTAATTGACATCCTTGCGGCAAGGCATTTTAGTGATATGATCATAGATTTTATATAAGGCTGACCGTTCTGCAGATATAAGAGTCAACGTGTCAATTTGTAATCTTCGTATAGTATACATACAGTTCATTTTCTCCAAATATTTTTTTATTTTGATTTCCTTGTTCCAGGATGTTCAAGTAGCATGTTTATGGATTTGCTAGATAAAAGTAATCAGTGGCACTACTAGCAATGCTGTCGCGGGTTTGACTACTGCACACCCCACATCAAATGTTAAGGTATCCAGATACCTACCCAGTGTGAGGGTTTTCACCAGGTCGGCTGGTTAGTTGTCAGAGCTTTCCTCCCATATAAATTTGGTAGTCACGATATAGCTGACATATTGCTGAAAGTGATAATAAACCCTAACAAGAACAACCCTCAATGGCACAAAGTTTCAGTTTTTGTAAAATATTGGAATTTTATTATTTTTATTAACTTATCTATTTTTTATTTCAATTAATTTAAATTCTGTTAAAATAAAATCAATGACAGTATCACAATATAAAACATATAATTGGTATAATTCGGTTATTTTCGTCGTTCAGTTTGCTGCATTCCTATCAGGATGAGTATATGAAGCCCATTATATACGCTTTTCAATTGTCATCTTTTAATGTTTTCATCCGGAAAAGGGAAAATAATCTACATTTTGAAATTATATCATAGATATACCTTAATATAAAACTGTTATACTGTTGTACAGGTGTTCAGGAATTTTCTGGGTATGAAAATAAATAGCTATAATTCAGATATATTTATCAAAACCACGTTGTAGTAAGCAATTGAAATTACAATATTTGACGATGCATTTAAATTTAATTATGTTTTGCCGATACATAATCAGAATTTTTGTTTCCTTATTATTTTTTAATGGATTATTATGAATAAGACTTGTATTACTAATATTAAGATATTGATAATTTATTTCTTTTTTAATGTAATGATCAAATTAACTCCACGAGAGAAAATAATAATTTTTATCCCCTGACCTTGCATACATAGAGGAAATATTACTCAAGCAGTGCTTTTTAGCTCACCTGGCTGAAAGCCATGTAAACTATTGCTATCACTTGGTGTCCGTCGTCGTCGTCGTCGTCTCTTTAATATTCCATTCTTTTACTATTTGGTGGCACGTAGAAAACCCAATACCTTTTAGTTTGACTATCTAATCTATTCTAAAGATATTCATACCACACAACATACATTTACAGTTAAATGAAGGTGTGACTGAGATGAAATATATGATTGATATTTCTGACTGGTAAAGTTCATTCACACTCTCGCGCGTGCACTTTCATAAATCATGTACATTACAGTCTCTCCGTCCGTCGTCGTTAATATTTCTTCTCTGAAACCACTCAGCCGATTCCAACCGAACTTTGCATGGATCATGTATGGAAGGCCCTCTGCAAAAATGATTGGTCAGCAAGCATGGCCGTAAGAAGTAATTATGTTTTCTGATTGGCCAATTTTCAAAAATCTACTTGTGCGAAACTGCAAGGCCAAATGTTTTGAAACTTTTTTAGGAATGATGACTGAAAGATCTTCTACAAAGATTCCTCATTTAGTATTAATCAGATGGCTAACATTGCGGCAACGTTGGCATACAATTTTACATTGAACTATATGGGACATTGCATTTTAACCTTCTACTCTGAAACTGGGTAGCCAATTCCAATCAAACCTGGCATGAAATATGTATAGAAAGTCCAGTACAAAATTTTCCTCATTTCTTGCTGATTGGTCAACTGATTCTGAGGTCCTCTCCTCTGAAACTACAAGGCCAAATGTTTTGAACTCTTTAGGAATGATGTCTCAGGGCACTTCATACACATTCCTCATGTCTTACTGATTGGGCTGGTTAAATAGTGCAGTAACTTCATATGGCCAAAAATTATGTAACTGAAGCAAAAATGTACTCATATTTTAACTGTAGATTCAATGAATTTGAACTGTTTGGCTTACAATTTTCTGCAGATTGGACCTAAATAAGCAGAATATGCTGTTTCCTTTAAATATATGCTTAATATTTAGACATTTTAAGATAGGCACATGTTATCCAAGTGATTGATACAGGCTGATGTGGACCTCTAGTTCAACAGGCAATCATAATAACTCGATATGTAAATACCAAATATATACTGTCATTCTATTCTTTAGCGAAACGGTCCAAGTTGGTAGAAGTCATGCAGAACTATATCTTAAAATCCCGAAATTCACTGCAAAAAAATTCCATACTTGATGCAATGACATTTTACGAATCTTCTCCTATAAAAGGATTTAACGCCCTTGTTTATTGTTTATCAGAGTCCATTTATAATATTTTCTTACTAGTGGTACTTCTAGAACAAGCTTATATGAGATCCGCTTAATGCTTAACATAAACAGCAATGTAAGCATTGGAATCAGACTGATTCCGAAAAAAAAATTTTCAGCGACTATAACCACGCAAAGAAACTGTAATTTAATGAGATAATAGGAATTGAAGAATTATTCCACTGATTTACTGTGTTTTATATACTTCATTCCTAATTTGTCACTTAACATGAAAACAGTTAACTCTATGTCTTCTTTTTTTTCAGATATCTTAAGTAAGGTAAGTATTCAGAAATATTTTTCAAGTTCTATGTTCTGTTTTTAATTAAATTAATTTAGTTGTCATGCCCTCGTTTCAACAATCTTAATATTAGCAATTATTAATCGCTTGTAAGGACCTCACTTGAAATTAGCGGTAATGCTTTCATTAGTTATTCTTGGAACAAATATCAACTATTTGGGTATTTGAAATCTCAAAATTTTATTCTTTATTTTTAATGTAAACATATCTTTAGCTAATCCTGTATATAGTTGATATTTTATCCTAATCAAATTTTACCTTTTACCTTTTATAGTGAAATTTTACTATGTAATAAATGTAGTTAACAATTTTGTTCCAAATTAGGTGCATGTATTTAATATATTATCTGTTGTTATATTTCACCAAAGGCAAATTAAATATACCAAAGAATAGCATTGTTCCACTTAAGTATATTATCTGTGATATGAAGATTAAAAATGATGCAATTTTATTCTGGTGATTGACTTTTTATTTTTCTAACCAAGTTAAATCAAAGTTTGAAAAGAAAGATGAGACGAAGTATAACACAACAACACTGTACCACCCCCACCCCCCCTAATCCGGCCAAGAAAGCCATATAAAACGTCACCCACCGACAAGATCGTTCCACTGGTATCCAAAATTCCTGGTATGGTGTTTTTAATTTTGAACTTGTACTAACACAAAAGATAGCTTTAATAAATATCTTTTATACAATTTAAGACCTAAGCATACTTTTAACTGTAAAATGTTAAAATCCTTAATATATTTTGTTCCACGTGTATACCTTTCCGCTTTGTTTAGTATTTAAATCCTTTTAAAGTAAGGATTTGTTTAATTGTAAACATAAAGACAAAAAGACGTACAAAAGAATGTAAAAATGACATACAAAGCTCCAAAATAAAACAGGAAAGGAAATCAGGTGTATCAGTATACAAAACACCTGATTGCATTCGTCTAATATTTCATTCGTACATAAGTTACAATTTTATTCTTTTTTTTAAATATATTAAAATATCTTATTTCATTAACGGTCGCCGGTTTGAGTACTGCTCGCTGGTTAGCTGACCGGGCGTTCTTCCCTTATATGTTTGGTTACCACGATATACCTGAAATATTGCTGAAATTGATGATAAACCCCAACAAGAACAATCTTCAATGGCACAAAGTTTTAATTGTTGCAATTTTGTTATTTTTGTTTACTTAATTATTTTTATTTCAAATAAATATTTTGTTCAAATAAAATCAATGACTTTCACGGAGTTTTGGGTTGAAATTATGTGATAGATGTACCTTAAAACAAAACTGTTATCTACTGTTGTGCAGGTATTCGGGAATTTTCTCGATATGAAAAAAAAAGAATTATTCCTCTGATTTTACTTCTGTGTTTAATATACTTCATTCCTAATTTGTTATTTAACATGAAACAATTAACTTTATATCTTCTTCTCTTTCAGTAAGCATTCGTAAGTATTCAGAAATAATTTTCAAGTTTTTCTATCAAGAAGACTGCGTAAGTATTCAGAAATATTTTTCCAAGTTCTATATTCTGTTTTTTAATAAAATTAATTTAATTGTATGCTATCCTGCATCAGGATATTCCGTCAAGGTCAAACCAGGCAATGCCCCAAATAGGGTTTGCTTTACATCTACCAACACACTAATGATTTCTGTTGCATTTCCTAGCTGTGGATTTTCTAAAACGGGGTTACCGTCATTAAATCTCGGCTCATTTACATCCTCAAGAAATCTATATGGTACGCAAAAGAAAAAGGAGTTATACCTCGCTTGGATCTGGGTACCACAGGGTATCCTGGAGCGTTAGCTTTTCATCTACCAACTAGCCATCAACTACTACTGGGAGATAAATTTCTAGCATGACACCAGGTTAGTGCGGCGACTAAAGCGGGTATTTTTTTTTATTTTAATGTACCAACCCACTTCACGGCTAATTTATGCTGAATCAAATGTAGGAATGATAGTTCTATTGAATTTTAGCGGTTGCCAGCCTTAAAAATGGTGCAAACCTCTGAAATTTGACTTCATAGGTCAATAACTGTGATTCTCAATATTTTTCAATTCAAAAGAAGACTCAAAGACAGAAAGCCAAAATAAAAGAATATGTATAAAATTTTTGGAAACTGAGGAGTATCTCCCTCGTGCATAGCTCTATCCTTAGCTGGTTTTTTTTTGCTTTAACTTTTTGGTCGTTTTGGCATTTCTTTCGGCTCTACAACTTTTCCGATGTTGTTTTGGTTTTTCATATTTTGGGCTCGAGCACAACTGATGAGACATTGTCTGTTCAAATGCGCATATTGTGCACTAAATTGGGAATCATAGAATGTTATTGTAGATGAAAGGAATTATTTATGAACATGTTATCTGAATCACCCATTTAAATTTAAGAAATCATGTTATTGACATAAAAGTGACGTCATTTTAGAAATATATAGAGTTTTTCTGGTCACCTAGTTCACCCGAATTTGGTACAAAATACATTTAGAATGTAGCATCTGATTGATCTACTTTGTCATTTCTCTTTGGTCTGATAATTAAATCATTACTTTCTGTATTCTATTTACTTTAAACCATTTGAAAAACTTTTAGAATTGAAATATGTTTGATTTTAAAAGCATCTGAAACGTGTGTCTACTATTATATTGCAGGTTTACATTTTGTTTCATTTTATACACACCCTCCCTTGATTTTCCTTGCCCCTTTCACAAGAAATATCCTTATACCCATACAACGTCTCTTTTGTTTGCGGGATTCTGTTTTTTATGCTGTAGGTAAATCTTTATAAAGAAGTTTCTGGATTTCAATTGTTTTCTGCATCCCATATGACATTCATAAACTTCAAACTGCACTCTACATGTATCTCGTAATCACTATTATTGAGTACATACGTGTATATATATCAATTTATAAACTTGAAACTCCCCGCCTTTATGTCGTGTTAACAGTAAAGTAGGTCTTACATAATATTTATCATTTTTATATAAAAATAAACTGTCTAAAATCTCCAAAAAAATATTTGAAACTAGACATCGAAGGATAATGAAAACCATATTCATGTTCATGTAAACAAGGAAAAACTGAAAACTTAATCTACAGCTTTGTTTTGAGGCTCTATTATTGGTTAATATATCGTTAAGACGGATTAAAAGCATGAAAAAGATTACATCTTGTTCCTTATTTTTTTTTATAAACTATTTATCATTTAGCTTAACATCAAAGTGGGTTTTGGGTTTTTTTATTTTTATTTCTTTGTTCGTTTTGTTTTTCGTTTTGTTTTTTATTTTTGTTTTTTTTTAATGGGGGTTGGTTTTTTTACTACCCTTTTGATTCTTTTGAACTTGTAGCAGAAACTCCAAATACATAATTAATGCAGTTTATATCGGTAAAAACTTTCTTCTTCCTGTAACTGACATAAACAGGGACAATTATGTAATGTTCCTTTTTTCGAAAAATCGTTTATGTGAACGGGAAATAAGATTATTTGCAAAGGTTACTATATAAAGAAAGCAATGATTATTAAAATAAACAAAAATAAGCAATAAATATTTAAGAAACTTTTTAAAAACGATTAAGCAAAATGAAAAAAAAAGAAAGATAAAAAAGGAAATGAATTACAAAACTACTCTAATTCCTGAAATGTCTGTATACAAAATTTTACCCTACAAAGTATTCGTAGAGTAATTGTCTTGAGAATGCATATTTTTATGATGGCAGTTGGACGGGTGACCGTTGACGAATAACTTGTCGAGAATATCGGACAGAATTAATAAATTTTGGACAGATGACCCATGACTAGTGACGCTTGAATGATGAAGAATCCATATGGTTTGTTAATTAATATAGGTAACGAATAATCACTGTAATTCTAATATTTGTTTCAATTCACAGTCAAGTACCAAAGACATATAAGTAAAGAGATTAGCAACTCTTTGTGTTCAAAATATCATTCAGCCACTCACTCTTTTTCTAAACTACTTTATAACGGAAGTCTAAGCGTAACTGCAATAGATTTTATTTTATGTATTTTGTATATACCCAAAGGTTTTGACAGTTTTTATGATATTTTGAAAAAGTTTAATATTGTGACGACTAAAGTGAAAACAAATATAAAAATATCTTATAATTTGAAAATTTTCCAAAATTTTGATGGCATGTTCGGCCTTTTGATACTCTCCGTCATTTTACAAAATATAAGAAAACAAATCATATATTTGTAAAGCTGAATTATGGTGGAATGGGGTATAAAAAGTTTAATTTTGATGTATTGTAATTTTTGTATAACCGGAAATTAAACTTGGGCAGATTTATTTATACTGTAAACTCTGGCTGCGAGATTTAACGAGATTTTGTTCATTTGCCATTCTCTTACTTCATATGTGGCTGATAGTACTACATATATATATAGATGTGGTCCAGGGTTTAAGATCGCCAACTCATAACCAAACGCCTAACACCGCTGTCGCGGGTTCGAGTCCTGTTCGCCCCGCTTCAAGTGTTGAGGTATCCAGACACCTACCCAAAGTCTGGGGTTTCAAAGGATCAGCTTGTTAGTTATCCAGGCTTTCCTCCCCTAATAAGTCTGGTAGTCACGATATGGCAGAAAAATTGCCGAAACTGACGCTAAACCGCAACAATGCAACCCATACTAGATACATGTTTCGATTGAAAATAATAATAAATCAATTAAAATAATGAAAATAATAATAATCTGATGTTGACTGATTTATTTATTTGTTTGTTTGCTTTTTAGCTCTTGACAACACATATTAATATGATTTATAGCGAGAAAGCCCTTATCCGCGGCATTAGTAATAGTTAAGGTGCGAGGGGAGGTCTTTGATGGAATAAAAGCCTCGAGAGAATTTAATCGACCCCCTTTGTGTCTCGGGGGTTTTATTTCAATGAAGACTTCCCCGAGTTCTTTAACTGACTTACAAACCGTCAAAAATAAGAAATTAGATGAAATTTTCCTAAGTATTTTCAATATTCCCTTACTGTTCGGTATCTTCCAGTTAGGCAAATAATGTCTATCTATAGTAATACCACATGTGCATTGTTGTAAAATTAAATATTAAATAAGACACCTTCAGATTTAATTATTACCTGATTGAGTTCAATCATGCAGTGTTGAGTGTATAGAATGTAATTAAGCTCCGTTCTATTATACAACCAAAAAGGTGTGAATTTGTAAAATCATCAAGGCATAAAAGAGACATTTTAGTGAAAAAATGGATGTCATTTGTCATGTCGAAATTTGAGTGAAGGTTGTGAAATATTGAAAAGTTCCAGCAAATAGTTTTGCTGCTTCTACACACTGGAGTGAAAATGGTAGGATATTTTTATCTTCCTTAACTGTGAAGAACCACTTTTTAATTGGGGATGTGAAACATTATCAAATATTATAATTTGATATTCAAGTGGTCTTACTTATTACAAATATATGTTTTTTTAAGATTAGACATGAAAAGCGAAAACAATGTATCAAATTATGAAATATTTATATTCATAACTATAATAGTCATAGTATTTCTTTATTAAATAAGAATTTTCAGATTCAAATTTACTTTATACTAAGAAAATTATAAATGTTATTTTAATTTCATTTTTCATGAAATATTTTAAATGATATACATGCTATCCAATTTGTGCACTTTTGAGAACTACATAAACGAGCGATCAGAGGTGCTAAAATGACCTTAGGCATTTGTAACTATTTTATGTAAAGAACAGTTGTATCATAATGTAGCTGAACAACTGAACAATCCCTTATTAAGAGCATAATTCTTCATAGTTAAGAATGACAGAATCCTAATATTTCATTGGTCGAGAAATTTACTATGTTCTAATTGACTTAAAGACTCCAGGTCTTTAATTTGGTTAGTTAAAGACCTTTATCGGGTCTTTAATTCATCAAACAATAGGAATTAACAATAGAAGTAGAATCTTCCAGGTAAAATAAGGCAATTAAAGATTCGTGAATATCAATAGAAAACACATCTACAGGTTTGTAAGCATAAAACTTTGTTATTTTGAATCATTACACATCAATTGCATTAAATAACTCAAAGTTTATATCTATTCTTTCGTACAGATGGGTGCAGACCATGCCTAACATTGCGTTAACGCCAAGTTAACGGAAAGTGCACAGAAGTTCTTGTTGCTCCATTCACTAAAATAACGTTAACGGGGCAAATCTGAGTAGCTCTTCTTACTATTTAGTGCACGCACTTGTTCATTTCATGAGCACATCCATGTGAACTATTTTATCTTCTGACTACTATATATACGCAACCGTTCACTTTCATATGCACATCCATATTAACTTGAAAGTGAACATGATTTTTTTCCTTCTGCACTTTAGCTGGTTTCACTGTTACGTTCACAGGAAAGTAGTGGGAGTCTCGAATTTCAAAAACAGATTAAATATACAGCTGTACATTTATATCAATATGGCGCGAAAATAATACTTTAAATTTCTAACAGTATACTTTTAATTTAAATAATATTCTATGTAAGCTAGCTAAAATAATATCCGTTAACTGGCGTATAAATACATAACTTCAAAGTCGTACCAGTTTAAATTTTAAAAATGTAAATTGAGATCGGTTTTGCATATGATTTGTATGGAATTAAGTACAATTTATACAGAGGATAAAATAAAGACGTACCAAATACGCTATTAGCAGTCAAAGTTATTTACATATCGGCAATAGAATACCGAAAGAACAAGTTCAGGAAGGCAGAATCTGTAGACAAGGCAAAACTGAACTGGTAACACAGAAACGGAAAAACCACAAAATGACAAGAAGACAATATAACACTAAAGAAAAAAGTAAGCAGAAGACAATGAGAACAAGATCAAGACGACGCA
Source organism: Lithophaga nigra (assembly GCA_028566555.1). Taxonomy (NCBI): domain Eukaryota; kingdom Metazoa; phylum Mollusca; class Bivalvia; order Mytilida; family Mytilidae; genus Lithophaga; species Lithophaga nigra. The sequence continues at coordinate 4,938 of JAOXYJ010483728.1, read as the reverse complement.
GAAAACCAAAGCACTTACAATGTGAACCACAAAAACCTGGATTGACATCAGGTGCTGTAGAAGGGTAAGCATGTCCTGCTCCGTCGACCTAAATCATTTAACTACGTCATGCAGATGAAGTAGTTTGACAACATTATGTCATGCATAATCTGTTTAACCTTCATACAACCCGTAATGTCTCAGGGTTTGCTTGTTTCCTAAAATCTACTTTATTAGAAAAAATTTGGATTATAGAGTATAGTTGTCTCCTCACCTTCCATCCCTCTCATCTTTTAACAAAAAATTGATAATTTGCTTCCATAAAATGCTGAATTTTGTCATAATTTTAGTTTCTCATCGCCGAGCATCTCTTTTGGAAGGAACGTTCTTATTTTATAATTTCTGGAACAACCTCGGAAAATTTCAGCGGATGCTGTATACTCAACATTTTGATACGACTGGTATTTTCAGCGTTATATGTTCAGCATCAATAATACTATCGCAATAAACTGTTGCTTTGCCATTAGCACAGGTCTAAAATGGATGTCGTTGGAACGTGTCTTGCTCGTCCTGCTTCATTTGTTGAGGCTTCTATACACCTACCCAAGGTTGGATTACACCAGTTCAAAAAGATATGTATCCAGGCTCTTCTTGTAAAAAAAGGCTGCTGAATATGACGCTAAACCCCCAACACCCAGCTGACCATTTAAAATCATTTAATATGTATTAATATTGTAAATAGGTTTCTATTACTTCCTCTTTGATATTCGGGGTTTAATCTGCATTCCTCTAAGATTAGAATCACTCGTTCTACATTAAATAAAACTTCAAATAAAAGTTATTTACGTCGACACTCTGAAAAAGTCACTATCGTTGATAATTTTGTTACCGTCAAGAATCTAATTTTACAAACACGGGTATCATCAAATATTTTCTAAAAACTACATTTCCTAAGAGAAAATAGTAGTTATACATTGTAGCAAGGTTCAGAACATCCATACACATCCATACACATATCTAAAGAACAAAATAAGTGCATGATATAAAACTCGACGTAAAACATGAGACCTTACTGAGATGAGTAAGATATTTATCCAGTGTAGATCGCTAAATGTTGTCGGTATCAATGTATTTTACAGTGACAGAGTTCTCTAGCCGTGGTCATAGATGTGATTAGCTTTGTACATAATAAAGCCATTACAATACTAATATATTTTAACGAAAAATAAATGTATTCTATCCAGTAATTGGTAGTCAAAAAGAACGTCAAGAGGTGCTTATCTTTCGAATTTTCTCTTCAGTTATAATTGTTTGTTTTCTACACTCAGAACTACGTAAAAACAGGGTTTTAAAAATGTGCATAATCTGGACAGTTTTATCAGGTTTTGCCTACAAATTTTTACCGGACGATCTATATATAAGACCAACTATTTTCTCCGTCTATAAATCACCATATTCTTCGGTTACATGTCAGCTAAGAATTAAAAGAATAAAAATATTACTTTTTCCAGAAGGAAGATATGACACCGGAAATAAAATATTTTGATCTCTGGTCGTTTAGATGGAGGGTGAGAAGGGTACAAGATGAACCTTTACTTATTCCCATCAACATAAAACGCATAGCCTCCGTTTTTTGTAACTTAAACTTCAAATGCGTTATTTTTCAAAGTTTCCGATGTAATATCCTGAAAGTTTGGTACAACGTAATTGCCATCACAAATATAAACTTCTGTAAAAATAAGCGATTTGTAATATTTGGTTCTCGAAATTCCGGATTTTTCACCCAAAAATGAAAAACGGCTTACAAATTGTTAACAATTTGTATCTTTTGCATCTCTGATTCAAAACCAAACATTGAAAGCAATGTTTTTCATATTCTGTTCTCATGACCCATTATGAAAATGGCTAACGTAGCTACTTTAGAACAATTGGAAAGGTTGATAAAGTACACATATCAACCATTTCTAAAAATATTGACATAAATGACCAAATTGAGATATACATAGGAAAACATAAAATTGAAACCATCATAATTAATTGGTGCATTATTTCTGTTGTTCATTTTGTTAGATACACACTTTATCGTTTTTTTAAAAGCTAACCAAGATGGGTATACACATCAAAAGCTGTCAAAAGCTTTCTGACTGTTGTCTGAAATTAAAACAAAATTTGTGACGCAACCAAAAGACTGATTGAACTGAAAAGCCGACACGCGACTTCTCTTGTTATTTTTCATTTTGTTAGACATACACTTTATCGTTCGTACAAAACAAGATTGCAGTACAAATAAAAAGCTTTCTGACTGTTGTTTAAAATTTTTTAAAAATGTTGGACGCAACCACAAGACTGAGTGAACTACAGATTTGATGTATGATATGTCCTTTACAGTTTCCTTGCTTTTACTGAATGCAAGCATTTTTTAAGGGTCAGATGTAATAACTATTTAGCCAATCTCTGATGTATTATCAGGAAATAAAAATTCACTGGTAGTCTTGAATGAAGGAAGGTTGTATTCGTGTGGTAGGAGGGCTGGTCAGTAACAAACTTCCTCCCCCGATCATTCCATTCTGTTATTATTTTTTAACATAACAAGGGATCATATACTCAACACACACATTATTATATTTCGTGGAATGTTTGGGTTGAAATTATTCCATAGGGTGCCTGAAAAAGAAAACAAGCAAACAAACCAAAACATCAAACACTTTTTGTTATTGATTGCTTATTGCAACTGTTATCTCAAAACGCTCAAAAGAAGTTCAGGGATACTGTAATTGTTCTGTCTGAACGACCGTCCATCTGTTCAAACGTCCGTTAGGAAATTTCGCATTCCTTTTGTTTATTTCAGTTGTTAAATTTGTGTGTAGTATTGTTTCGGACTATGTATAGATGTGCAGTAAAGTTTTAATATTATTCATTTGTGTGTCTGAGGTCGAATAATAGCCAAAAGGGAATTTTTGTGTTCAAACGTTTGTCAGTAGGGCTTCTCGTTCATTTTTATTGCAGGTGTGCAGTGAGGTTTTGGACGTTTTATTAGTGGTTCTGTGAACAAGTTAGCGTTAAAAGGGAATTTTGTTTTCAAAAGCTTGTCAGAAAATCTCCGCTTTCATCTTTGAATCAGTACATTTAAATATAATATAGTAATGTTTGTTAAAACCTCTTAATCTGCAGTAATAACAATATGTGATACCGAATTTAGTGCATAATATGCCCATTTTGACAAACAAGTTTAAATATAGGGGTCGGGGTCAATGGGAGGGACAAAAAGGGTCTAGTTGTAAAATTACTTAAAAGTTGGATATTAATATTTTAGTACTGTGGTCATTCGTGGTAGATGCAAACTATATTCGTCAATAGGACGAAGAAATTACTAATTTAGGGGTCAGGAAAGAACAAAAACGGGACATATTTTAACACTGATCGTAGACAACATTATAATATATCAATATACTGGTCTTTGATTACTGTTTTTGGTTCCTTGCCTTAACTGTAGGGAATTAAGGGAAAAAGTGGAAAACGGTCATGTTTAAAAAATGCTTCATAGTACATTGTAAGCATTTTGAGTGGCAGCAGCTAGTAACTATAATAGCTAGCGTCTTAGCCATTCCTTTGCAGACGAAGGGATCAAAAGGCCGAAATTTGATTAAAAGTAGGATCGTAATAATAGAAATGAATGATCATTTCATGTTGGTGTAAAGCTACCCAAAATAAAGCCATTACATATGTATTACTCCCTGATTAACTTGTTTTATATACAGCAATCATCAGTTACGAGTTCGATATATTATTTTATGTTATAAACTAAAATATATTGGGCCCATTGTTGCAAGATAACAGTGTTGTTAATCAATCAAATTCAATATTGGGGTTTCCGACAACACTACCATCTAGTTGTGTTACAGTTGTACAGCTGTCAAAGAATTTTTCTTTTATTAGAAAATGAATAGGTGAAATTAATTTTGTTGCAAGCGCTTAATACTATTACCTTTGATGCTATATTTAAATTATCTTTCGCTGAAACATCATTTAAACTCGAACTCTCATTTTCTGGCTATACTTTCTGATACTTCATTTGATTTCAAAGTATAAAAATTGTTTAAAAAATCTATGCAAAATGAATTCAGTTTGGAATATAAGAGGTTGCAACAAACTTCACGACAGAAACCTTAAAGAATAATAAAATAATTTTTGATTCCTCGGCTTTGAATAAGTCGGATATATAGTTATCATGCGGTCATTTGTCAACAATTATTCATTCAGAATAAGTCATAACTGCGTGGCCAATTAGTATTTTTCAATGAAAGTACCAGATGCTCAGAGAAGAACAATGGCTTTCCATTCCTTGCATATTGATGTTTAAAAAATACATGGACCTAATTCGATATTTTCAGTAAATAGAGAAGAATATATTCTCGAATTTTGGATGTTATTTACCACATACATATACTAAGACAAAATATAGACTGGTCAAATAAGTGGACGCAATGTGTAGTTATATCCCGCGAAGCCGGAAATTTGCTAAAAATTCCCACAGTCGAGGACAGAATACTGTAAATTCAGAATGCGTGCTTTTATTATTGGGAATCTTCTACAACCGACAAAAATGCGATATTAATTAATGCGATTCCTGTACAAGTTACAATAGAATATTACTAGCAAAAATTAAAATGCGGGTTTTAATTATTGCGATGTCTGTCCTGTCGCGATTTTCGCATTAATTTCTGAATTTACGGTATTAACTTCCCTTATTTATTTAGTACAATCACCAGAAGAGTCAAAGAATGATGTTGTGCTTATCATAACATAAAAAATTATTATACCCCCCGTAAACGAAGTTTGAGGGGGTATATAGGTTTCACCTTGTCTGTCTGTCCGTCTGTCCGGACTAACTTCTGTGTCCATAGTCCAAACTTCATGAAACTTTATACAGTGACTGACCGTGATATGTAAACCTCACTA